>JAKTSU010000067.1:53913-69445 GCA_030580395.1 Myxozyma nipponensis
CGCGCCCCCCCCCCCCCCCCCCCCGCGGCTGACACGAGCACCTCAGTTTATTATCCCCAGATTAACGTTTCATATATTGCTCACGTGCTAAACTAAGCGAGACAAATTTTGCATACAAATAACGTTTAATACTAAAAATGTCTCAGCCGCACTTAACCTTATGCTGGGGGTGGGGGGGGCGGGCCTGAGCTGAATTCGATTAAGCCCTTTTCTCGTCTCCTATCTGATCGCCGCTTCATGTTGCTAAGGCTTGCGCACCACCACGACCACCACGGCTCAAGCACACGCAGGCTGTACGTCTCAGATAATCGATTGTTCCCGTCACTTCACGTCACGTTTGCCACCGGAAGACACGGCCAGAAAAGCCCACGCTCGCTCCATGCACCGGTCTGCCTCATTTCGCAGCACCAGCCAACGACGACGACGACGACCAGCACTGTCATATTCACCACCATCGTCGTTGTCAACATGCACGGATAATGACTACATCAACCAACTTGATAGCCAACGTCAGCAGCAGCGAATAGAGGATCCGGCCGTGGACAACGTGCAGGAGTACTACGAAGCGAAAATCCCGCCGCCGAGACATAAGGGGCACTGGATCGATTCCAAAGACGGGCCGGAGACGGTGTGGATACCGGATCGGTCGTCGATTGGAGCAAATATCAAAACCTACCCAGCCAGTGACGATGAAGACAGTCGCGACGGGTGCCGGTCGCCCACTACTGCCGCCGCCCACCGAACCGAATCGCGACGGACGCGAAAGATCCTCGGCATCAAGCAAGATCCTCAGTTTAATTTCAAACAGTCATTCGATATCACCGTGACCTCGCCTACAACCGTGGCCAGCGCCCGGTCAAGCAGGATCTCCCAGTTGTCACGGTTCAGACTAGACCGTGCATCGGTCGCCGATGATCTACCGCCGTGGATGCCTTGGCAAGCTGCTGCTACAGCTACCAATACAAGTCAAACTAATGCCAATTACAACACGTCAAAGCCGCTCTCGTTGTCAATCAATGTCTCATCGTCGCCGCCACCGGTGCCGATCAGATCATCGTCTTACGACTGGAGTCGAGTTCGCGATATCTCGCCACACGAGATGCTACCGCACGATATAGTGTTATATGACCCAGACGACAGAGACGATGAGGATGATGACGACGAGGTTGATGACGACGAGGTTGATGACGACGAGGTTGATGACGACGAGGTTGATGACGACGAGGTTGATGACGACGAGGTTGATGACGACGAGGTTGATGACGACGAGGATGATAACAACAAACTCGAGACGTCGTGCTCGGATATTGAAGTTACTGACGACGACGACGACGACGACGACGAAGGAGAAGAAGAGGAGGATTATCACCTGGCGCTGAAACACGTTGCCTCGGCACCGGCGCAGATCACATTCGGCACAGTTTTCTCCTTCCCATCGTCGTCGTCAGCATCGGAGACTCATCAACCGTTGAGAATTACCGGCCCAGAACAACGCCGCGACCGTATCTTACGCAACAGTGTAAGAGTAGAACACAACATTCCAGCGGCGGCAGCGGCGTCCATTTCCTCGTCGTCTCCGTCGCACCGGTTTAAATCCAGATCGAAGGTTTTCACCGGAGCGGTCAAAGTTGCAAAGCGCAAACTAAACGATATTTTCAAGCCGCCGCCTACTGGTGCTTCATCCGGTCACGCGTCTTCCATGTCATCTACGTTGTCGGCATCCGGACCGATTCCGATCCAGAAACTGGTTCTATAGTGTTGTTAATCATCGATGCAATTATACATTTCATGCAGCCCGTCCAATACGGACTCTTGCCTGAACAGTGACGACTAAATGTATGGTTCTATTTCGTTACTAGAAAAACAAAGAGCTTTCACACAACCTATTACTGCAATGACCACCATAATCACATTGCGGTCAGCCAAAACCAGGCATAGAATACGGTCACCCACTGTCCACACTTGACTGATGGCCTCAGTATATGCAGTATGTACAGGACTCAGGTAGACCGGTGTTTGATGGAACTAATCACTCCAGCTGCTTGGGTTTCATTCACCGCCAGTACTCGCTGCATTCGACATCAGTAGCCGGCTCCTGCTCGCCATTGCCTGTGTCTATCAAACACGCGATCGGCTGAAAATGACCTTGCTTGCACCCTGATTTCGTCATTTGGGGTTAATTGTTATATCTCTGTTGCCAGAATCAAACTATGCATCGACGGTAGTCACCTGCCAACTCTGAAGATGCTGCAGTTCCGCCCACCCAATCACTTCGCCGTTCTTTTTTTTCGTGCACACTCCAACGTTGGGCACCAGCCCACCAGGTCGGTCGTCTGTGAGCCCAGCCACAGCCGTCAAACCTTTGCTCACGCCTTCGTCGTCTTTAGCCCAGCCGTCGCCACCAGAAAAGATGTCCTCAATACATTCTTCCGGGGGCAGTTCTCCGTCTTGACGCAGCCATGTCGTCGTCAAGGTTTTCCGATACAGTGACGGTGTGATTTGGTTGACTACTGATAGTCCTGACGGTGTATCTAATCAGGTTAGCGCACATGCGTCTCGGCCGCCCTCAGTTGAACCTCAGTTGTTAAACTTACGGAGGGCATCATTATTCTGTTGCTCGGCTAGAAAACCAGTGATTCCACCAAACGCTTGGCCGCCTGTCAACGGAGGTCTGTTATTAGTCTTCACGTTGAACACCCTAAGTTTTCCAATTTGTCGTTTGCACTTACGTCGAGAATGTGGTATCGCCGGACAACTGACGCATCAACAAAGAGATCTACTATTAGCAAGTGAAATTAGGGGGGGGGCGGAATCCACAAGACATATATACCTTGATTGTAGAATTGATTTTCGAGTGCTGCAGCAAGTACCGACGAGCGCTGCCGTCCTCTTTGGCATGTTCGGCCAAAAAGATCATCAACGACCCCAGCTCGACCTTCTCGCCCATATGCTCGCTCACGACTTCAAACACCAGACTCTTGCCGGCCAGCATTCCGTCCTTCTCAATCACCATCCGCACCTTCTCGATCTCGTGCACGTAGTTCCACGCTGCCTTGTGGTCCCGAATCAGCACCTTCTCGGTCCGGCCCCGAGCGTCTCCGCGGGCACTGTCTTTCAGATGCCATCGGACAAAGATGTAGCCCGACACAAGCGGAATGTTAGTGAGGTCATGGATCGTAAGCTTTACCGAAAACTTCGGCCGCCGTGATTTCGGCAGTAGTAGTGACATCGTGCTTGGTGCTGGTGGTATTGTCCGCAACAGATTTCGCTGTCGCCCCCGGAATACATTATGCGGTTGGGGGAAACATCCGGAGCTCCGCGACGCCGACATCAACACCGGCTACTAAACGCGCGAAGAGGTGATTTTATCTACAAAAGTACGCCAGCTATATAAATATTTTGGTAGCGGTAATTCTGCCCAAGTGATTCAGCCAAATGTGCCCTGATGTGAGTGTTTAAAATTGATTAGTGATGGTGACATGTTATACAATACGCCTTTATTCCAATCCAGCTAAGTAAACCAATAAAAAATTTTGTATAATTCAAATATGAACCAAGTACAAGTCGTAAATTTCAAAAAAGTATTAAGAAAAATATCAATGGGGGAAATAATCTCGTCATAAATGCATACAATACAAACTATTAGTCGTCAAGTCTCTGTCGGCCGATCACTTCGCCATTGACTTTGACCTCACCATCAGCACCTGCTTCACCATTAGGTCGCGCCAACGCTGATCCCCAGAAGTCCAACCACGCCACAACATCGTACCCGCGCTCGTCCTCGTACACGTACAGAATCTCGTTGGTGGACTCGTGCAGGAATCGAATGTTTTCGCCGGTGACGATATGCACCAGCGCGCCGGACTCGACATGCCGGATCTCGATAAACGAAGGTTCGAACGCGAGAATGTACGGATACGACAGCGCAAACGACTGCGGTAGTCCCTCCCAGTGGATCATCCAGTCCGGCCGCGACCGCCAGCCGTTGCGGTTGACAAAGAACGAGAAGTCGGAATAGTTGAGCAAGAAATCGCCGTTCAGTCGGTAGATGGCAATCGGTTTCAGACCTTCACGATGAACCACAAAATCAAGCGACGTGTCGGCGGGATCGAGCAGCGACTGCGTGTCCAGAGTTTCCAGCGACACAATTTCGAATCCCTTGGCACAACCGATGCACACCTTGGACTTCAAAAACGACAAGGAAATCGCCTCTGACGGGACGTAAAAGTCTTTAAACACCTTCAGTCCCTCGCTCTGGCCCTGCAACAACCGCCGCAGCGTCGTCTGCTTCTTGCCGCGGGAATGGTGCTCTTCGGGCTCGAGCGCGCGCACCGTCGTGGTCATGGCGTTGGTCTTGACCGTACACACCAGCACCCGTCCTAACGACACTCCAGACTTGAAGAAATTGATGTGCGTGGCAACTTTCTTCGGCCGTTTGGCCGCGGCACTGGCGGCGCTGTTCGGTCCCGAGTTTGCACCCGCCGGTACGCTCTCCGTATCAAGCGCATCTAGCGGCCAGTACAGCAGCGTCTTTTCCGATAGTGCCAGCAACATGGAATATTCCTCAAGCACGTCAAGCTGCGACACGCTAGACACGCCCAGCATTCGCTGCGGTCGAGCTATCTTATCTTGACCACGCGCCGGCTTCGTGTCCGACATGTATATACCCGAGTCGGTACCGTACAGCATCTTGCGACCGCCGTCAACCGGTACCGCACAGTTAACTCGATTGAGATAGTCGAAAAATCCGTGGCACAGAATTGTCTGCACATAGATGCCAGACCGTTCCCGCAGAACTTTTTGCTGCGCCTCGATATACTCGACCCACTTGCGTCGTCCTGCAAATGTCGAAGCATACAGTGTCAGTTCGTACCCGCGCCGACCGAGATGAGTAAACGTGATGGGATATTTGCCAGGCGTTGTATCCACCGAACGCGACGAACCAGGAATCAACGAAGATGACGGCCGTTTGGCGCCTTCTTCTGACTGCGCGATCACTAGAAGTTCAAGCGGAATAGGCTGTTGATCGTTAGTCATTGGTTCATCCAAAAAAAAAAAAAAAAAAAAAGGAAAAAAAAAAACTCTAAACCCACCTTTCTAAACACCTTGCGCTGCTCTCGCCTATTGACAATCTTCGCCCGTACGAATAGTAAGCAATGATCAAGTAAATACAGAGAAACGTCTCCCTGCTGGTCTTGCAGTCTCTTTTTCAAAAATCCTTTGAAGATAATCTGTCGACCTTCCTCGGTCAATTTCAGGTCGACATACTCGCCCGGTGGGAAAACCAGACTCTGGCTGAGCTGCATCAAGTCAAGTCGGTTTGAAGATTTGCCCGACTCTTCGTTCACCTTGACCAGGAACGTCTTGATGAGAGTTATTGACTCTTCCAAATCATGCACATCAGGTGAATCCTCGGTTGTACTCTTCAGAACTGCCTCCAGCAGCAGTGGGTAACGGGCAAGTCTGGTAGTCGGCTTTGTCAAATAGCCGTTAAGCTCAAGCTTGCGTGACTCTTTGAGCCGTTCGGTGTCATCGACAAACTTGGCAAACAACCGATTGGTCGATTTCTCGCGCTCGAATTCGTACTTGCCATAAAGCTGATTAGCGCCGTAGCGAACAAACGGCAGAAAGCGCGGAATATATTCGAGAAAGATGTCGCCAACTTGCTTGACCACAGGGGCTTGCTGCTGCCTCCTGGTGAGCGACTCTGCCAAGCGACAGTTCACAGCGTGGACTTCCATTGCGTTCGAAAAAACCGTCCGGATAAATTTTTCTCGGCGATGTTCGGGAATGATGTTGGACATGCGTAACGGCTTGATCCAAAAATCGCGCAGGTATTCGAGATCCTTGACGAAATCACGCTCGGTGTAGATGACTTCGCAAATAACTTCTTGCCGCTTACGCTCCCGGTCATCAACCGAATCGGCCACGTCTTTCGAAACTGACTGAATCCACAGTTTGTTCTCGCCCTTTTCTTCGCCAGAATTAAGCGATCCGGAAGACTCCTTGCGGTGCAGCGTTCCAGAAGACTGAGAAATCTTCGGTCGATCAGTAGAGACCGGCGTGGACGAGCTTGGAGACGACGGCTGAAGCTCTTTTACTCTGAACTGCTGCTCCAAACGCTTGGGACAGTGCACGGCATAGCAAACCTGCGAGCGTGTGCACGTGGGAGAGTAGCACTCGGTCATCAACATGAACACGCCGTTTACGTCCGACGTTAACGCTTTTGCCGCTTGTTTGGCAACCGCATCGGCGGTAGCGCCGCTGCGACCGGAAGCAGAGCTTGTCGACAGTGGCCGAGACGCGGTGGATCGAGTTTCGATATCGTCATACTCCTCATCCTCATCTTCGTACTCGTCTTGCAGATTATTTTGACGACCTGAATCGACGTCGACGGCGTCTCGGAGTTGATAGAGTTCGTGCTGGTGGTCGCGGAGCTTGTGCACATATGTCACGTCGTGGAAAAGTTTCATGGTATCCAGCGCCCGTCCCAGGAGCAGTGCCAGGGTTCGGTCGGGCGTCTGCAAGATGTACATCAGCATGTCGACTGCTTCGGCACCGGAGAATGCGTTTTTGTAGGTCAGTCCGTCTTTGACACGGTCACCGACCTGCAAATGCTGGACAAACACCTCGGCTACAGCTGACAGCTTGGCGGGATACACCAGCGGCCGTCCTCTTGATGCCATGACAATGGTCGAGTGGGATGGAGCATGCGGGTGTGAGAACGAATAAGATGAGACCGGCAGCGATGGTACGTGCTTGGGAGGTCCAGGCCTGCTGCCTCCATTAACTGAGTTGGATGATATTCTTTCGCCTGATGCGGGCCTGGCCGGAGTTGAAGTCGAAGACAGGGTGGCAGCGGTGGAACTGGATATCGTGGTGGTGGTGGTCGTCGTCGTCGTGGATGACGTCGTTCGTATCGTATTCAAACTGTTTGCACGTGCACCCTGCTGAGACTGCTGCTGTAGTTGTTGCTGCTGCTGTTGATGATGAGCAGGAATTGGTCGGGCAATTAGCGCTTTCTGCGACTGGCTCGGTTGGTGGAGCTGATTCTGGTGGGTGGTCAAATTTGGCTGCGAAGCCTTGCGCAGCTGTTGAGCAGACATGCCCAAATTTTGCTGCTGCTGCTGCTGCTGCTGCTGTCTATTTTGCAGCATCGGGGTTGATGAATGTTTTGTCAACGCCGGCACGGGACCAAGATGATTCAGCTGTGGAGGGTATCCCGCCATGCTACTAAACCCCTGCTGCTGCTGCTGGTGCTGCTGCTGCTGCTGCTGCTGAGAACCACCGTAGCCATGTCCTGAATTATACAGACTTTGTCCCCCCGTAAGCGTCCTTGCCTGGTAGGGACGGCCGGTATCGGTGCTGTTGTTGTTGCCGGCATGGCCGGGATCACGACCACCACCAGCACCACCATTGCCGCTGGAACTAGAGGCCGCAGCCGGTCTTATCGGGAACGGATAAAACTCGGCAGCGCCCTGGTTCCTGCTCATGACTAGGTGCTCTTCCTGGGGAATCCGTCCTCTGTGGTTGACTGCTGTTCTCTTCGATCCCCCGCTGTGGTCTGGTCGGCGGTGGTCATCAGCTTTCTCTCCATGCCTGAACAAACCTCTCTCTCTCTCTCTCTCTTTTTGTTCCCTGGAACCCGAGCTGCCGGGGGGCGCCCATATACCATACTGCTGGGACCCGAAGCCGAGGCCGGGTAGCTTGACTAGTTTTTTTGGCTGGCTGGCTGGGGGGGGGACTTATGCCATCAGCGTCTGTGACGGTTATGCCCCCCCCGACCCCAGCCCTATTTTACACCCGTGCCCTGAGCTGCCGCCGTCGCTCCGTTACACCCTAGCCCTATATCCCCTGGCCCCAGCCCTATTTTACACCCGTGCCCTGGGCTGCCGCCGTCGCCCCCCCCCCCTGGTTACACCCTAGCCCTATATCTCCCGGCCCCAGCCCTGCTTTATACCCGTGCCCTGGGCTGCTCACGGGGGTTGTGACGGTTATGCAGCCCTAACCACGGAAGGCCCCAACGCTTATCGCTGCTGCTCGCTCGCTCGCTGGGGGCGGGACGGGCCCGTTCGTTGATTTGCTGCTCTCTCTCTCTCTCTTCCCCTTGGACAGATTTTGTGTGCCGTGTCTTTCGCTCTCTTTCGCTCTCTGGTGCTTTCCTATCGTCAAAAGTCCGTACGTGTCGCTTGCAACTATGGATATGGAAAACGAGCTTGCTCCTGCTTTTGCGCCCTTCTTCGGCTTTGCTGGGTACGTCCTCGATGGTTTCCTTTTCGTGCTTATCTCGTTGGTGATGGGTAGTGGTGATGGGTGGGTGGAAAATAAGAGACATGACGACGACGACGACGACGACGACGATCCCAGACCGAGCGATAACACATTCACAATGCGATCGTGACGAAATTTTGCAGATATTTGTTCTTGTCAATCGTGCCAGATCCTGCCGGCGTCTGGTTTTTTTCGTAATCAGAGTGCGGATGGAGGTCGCCGGGGACCGCCTGCCATCGTCGACAGCCTTCACACTGTTCACGATACGGCGTCAGGCCAAGCCACGTGGGTCTCGATGTATCAACTTCTCGCAGTCCTCTTGTTTGTTGCAATTCACGTCTCATCCACCCCCTTCCCTTCCCTTCCCCTACTACCTTGTCCCGCCGATGGGCACTTTCTTTTTTTTTTTTCGAGTCCGAATACTAATTGTAGATGCGCGAGTGCCATCGTGCTGTCGTCCATCGGCTCTGCCATTGGCACCGCCAAGTCTGGCATTGGTATCGCCGGTGTTGGTACCTTCAAGCCGGAATTGATCATGAGAGTAAGTTGTTTCTGCTAAACTTGCCGTCCTGATGGGCTTGTTTTGTTGGTTGCTAATCCATCACCACCCTGTAGTCACTTATCCCTGTCATCATGTCCGGTATCTTGGCTGTGTACGGTCTCGTGGTGTCAGTTCTGATTGCCGGTGGCATGAGTCCCGATGATGAGTACTCGCTGTTTGCTGGTTTCATGCACCTTGCCTGCGGCTTGTCGGTCGGTTTGTCCGCCCTGGCTGCCGGTTACGCCATCGGAATCGTTGGTGATGCCGGTGTGCGGCACTTTATGCTGCAGCCGAAGATCTTCGTCGGCATGGTGCTTATTCTCATTTTCGCTGAAGTCTTGGGTCTGTACGGTCTGATCGTGGCGTTGATTCTCAACACCAAGGCTACTGGTTAAATCACTCTCCCCCCCCTAGACTAGTGGGATTGTGACACGGTGAGGGATTGATGGAAACCCAGTTCGAAGCGGTTACATCATGCATGCCGCTGGTGACGCGGGGCTTCTTTTTTTTTCTTTTTTTTTTGGCCCGTGGTTAATCATTCTTATTACAAAATTGGTTGAATGGGTATGGCATAATTTTTCCTTTATTCTCATAGACTTTTTTATTTTCTACATTTCTGTCTTCAGTTACGGAGTGACGTCGTTTCTTCTTTCACCATCAGCTGTTTATTACATTTATACTTTCTTTTCCACCATATTTTTTTTCTTATATTTCATTGTTGCAAAGGAGGGGTCACGGTAGTATTTGGTGTGTGTTGTGTGTGTGCTTTTTTTCTTTATTTGACGATGATTGGATTTGTCTAGTGCTGGTTTTGTGTGTGCGTAATAACGTACGCATGGGGCTATCGAATGCTGTAATTGTTTGTTTTCGATATATGCAATGCATGCGAGTATAAGATATATACATCCACATAGCTCAATCAAGGAAGCAACTGTTGATCATCAAGTTCGGCAGTAGAGTTACCAGCCCCTACAAGCGACACGTGTCAAGCTCAGAAAATTATACAGGTCCTAAAAGACACGCGCTCGCGAAACGAACAAGTCGCCAGAGAGACGGAAGCAAACAGATCGTACACGGCAGCAATGGCAATTGAAAATTCAGTGGTGGTGCCGGCATACCATGAGAAATTAAACATCAGACCACTGACGGAGCGGTTGTTTGCAGCGCTGCAGAGCGAGTCGATCGCCGACAAGACCGAGCTCATCTTCGTGGACGACGACTCGCGCGACGGTTCGGTGGAGGAAGTCGACAAACTGAAAGCCGAGGGATACAATGTGTCGATAATCGTGCGCACGACCGAGCGTGGCCTGAGTTCGGCGGTGTTGAGAGGTTTCAACGACGCCAACGGAGCCTATCTGGTGTGCATGGATGCCGATCTCCAGCACCCTCCCGAGCGGGTGCCAGCTCTGATCCATTGCCTGCACGACAACGCGTTCGTGCTCGGCACCAGATACGCACCCGGGGTTGAGATGGACAAGAACTGGCCTCTTTACCGGCGGGTGATTTCAACCGGCGCCCGTATGCTGGCGCTGCCGTTGACTTCTGCCAGTGATCCCATGACTGGATTCTTTGGCATCCAAAAAGCATATGTATGTCCCCCGGGGGCCTGAAGATACGAACCGGGGCATCGTTCGGTCAGCACTAACGCGTTATAGGTCGAAAAAGCTACTGATATCAACGCTCAGGGTTTCAAAATCGCGTTGGATCTTCTCGTCAAGACCAAGATTCCCAGCAAGTCGATCGGCGAGGTGCCGTTCTCGTTCGGGGTCCGAACCGAAGGCGAATCAAAACTTAGCGGGAAAGTAATGTTGTACTATCTCGATCAGCTACGCGAGTTGTATCTGTTCAAGTTTGGTGCCGGCACCGTCTACGGTATGCTGTTGGCACTGGTTGTCCTAGCTCTTTATTGCCTGGTTACCGCCCTTTCGTTGGTGGGGATAATGTAAGACATGCTGCTGGCGTTGGTTGAGAATCGGATTGCAAACTGAACTCTTGTAACGGGATTGTGTTTTGAGTTACAAACTGTTTTGTTACGGGGTTGTGTATTGGGCTACAGACTGACTTTTGTAACGGGTATCGAGTTACAACCTGAACGTTTTGTAACGGTGGGTTCGCTCTTCATACCCTGCCTGTTCGCTCATGTGTGCTAAAGAAGTCAGATCCAGCTATGGTAGTTGAATAATTTAAAAAAAAAAAACCTACTTAATAAGAAGCATTTACCGCAGTAAAGATACTCGTCCTCGTCTAACTTCTCGCAGCCGATGCACCGATACTCAACATCGTTGGAGCACATGCAGCAGCCCAGTTCAGCGTCGTCTCGAAGTTTGGCCGATATCGACGGTACGTTGGGTAGAATAATTGTCGCCACGTCCGGCAGATCAGCCGGAGTAAGTGGTGATTCTGACGCGGTCGGTGATATTGCGGCCGTCCTCGGCGCCTGCAACGCTTGTAACCGAGCCAGGAGATCAGCATGATCGCCGCTGTCGCCCTCGTCCTCGCCCTCGTCGTCACTTCCCAGCTTCATGTACATATCAACCAACTCGTCTGCCTCTTGGTCTTCAGTTTTGTCTCCTGGCTTAGACTCGTCATCGGAGCCCTGGTATTGTTCCGGATGTTGTGATACGTGGTCAACCAGTTGTTCAGCTCGTTTCTTTACGTCGTCCTCGTCTGCGTCGTTGTTGTCTACTGCTGCTGCTGCTGGTGATGCAGCACCTTCGTGGGGGTTTTTCTCGTCTAAATCCTGTTTCTCGTTGTAATACTCGTGCTGGGCAGTTTTAGACTGCTCCAGAGCCGCGGCAGCTTCTTTCTCCAGGTCCGGTCCAGTCCGGTGTGCATGCTGATCAAGGTCATTCTTGACGACATCGAGATAGGCTGAGGGGTAATTACCATCATCATCATCATCATCTTGATGTGGGATCACCACCGTGCGCTCCAAAAACTGCAGCTCTTCCAGATCGTCCGGCGACAGTTCCCATTCCTTTGCACTCAGGGCCTGCAATGCTGCTTCAAACTCTTCATCCGTCGGCTCTTGGGCGGCTGTTGCTGATGATAAGTCCCGCCAGCCGTGCTCCTCTGTCAACTTTTCTGTCCCCCCACCTGGTGTCAGGAACAACCGGGGGTCGTTGTCGTCGGCGGGACGCCGGTCCTGTCGTTGCTGTGGTCGCGCGCTGGCTACAGGCGGCTTATTGAATAAGCTCTCAAAGCGAGCAGACAACGCATCCACCGAGCCGAGTCTATCTGGTGACTCTTCTCGAACCGTCGCCGTCGCCTCCACCGGCTCTGGGATAGCTCTGTTTTGGTGATCTGGTTAGCTGATTACATGTCCAGTTCGCGCCTTGTGTTTGCAGGCTTACTTCGGCAACGATATCCTGCTCAGTCGCGCCAGCAGCTCGTCCACGTCGTTATCTTCCCCACCGTCATTGTGAGGAGAAGACATTCTATCATCCGTCCTGAATTCGTCGCTGTTAGCATGTGCAGAAAGTCGATAATTGAGGTGGACTGAACTAAAACCCAGCATTTGTCGAGCCGCACCACCTCCGTCGGCGGGTCCGGGTAAATAAACTCATCACGAAACCCATCCAGGTTGGCAAGTTCCAGCCCATGATCAGACGGATCAGATGGCAAAGTAGTTCAGCAGGAGATGGATCAAGGCCGAAGTATACTGCATATTCTGAAGCGTCCGGACGTGGGACGGTCTCCAGGACCCCCTGGTGCTGCTCCAGCTGACACCGGCATCACCACCGGCGGCGGATCGCAAGTCAACACTGATCTCTACGGGTATCCAACGATCCCACCTCCACCGTTCGTCGCCATGCCGTTCCAGGGATATATGCCGAACTCGGCTGCTGCAATGGGCTACTACGGTGTACCGCCGATGCCATTGCATATGTCACCAGCAGACTTGTTCTCACCGCCGCAACTACAACAACCACCACCACCACCGCCGCCTCCACCGCCTCAGCAGCATATGACGGTGCAGCAGCTGTTCCAACAAGAAGCGCTACCGAAGACCGCACCTGTTCTGAATTCAAGCGAGTTCTCGAAAGACGAGGAGTTTTTAATGTCGTTGCAAAAGAGCTTGTCGATCGGGAATGGTGATACCACTGCTGCTACTGCTGCTGCTGCTGCTGCCACCGTGACGGCCGCTGATAGTAGTGTCGCGACAACAACAACGACGACGACGACGAAGAAGAAAAAGAAGAAGAAAAAAGTTTCACCAGATGAGTCGCGAAACGCTTTGAACAACGCCGTACTCTCACGCCACGATCCACTGTTCCATTCCATCACCGTGCGATCGCCCCACGCGACACTGTACAAGTTCGTGGCCGACACGTCAGCATGGGAGAAAATGACATGCCAGGGCACGCTGTTCATATACAGCCGTCTGTCTCCGCTGGGAGCGGAGGAGAAAGTGCTGCTGATTTTGAACCGCCATCACCTGCAGAACTTTTTCGTCAAGCTCGACGAAGTCACCGACGTCGAACGGCTGGACGAGTTCGTCATGATCCGTACCCCGCCGGCCACCGTCGAAGGCTGGGACCTAAGCTACGAAGACACCCAAGCCACCGGGCGGCCTGATGTGTGGGGACTATGGATCTACGAAGAAGCCGACCGGGAGATTGTCGAATCTACCTGCCGTGATAACCTTCATCTGGCTCCTGCTCCTGCTCCAGACGGCAATACCACCCTGGTCAGTGCCAGCAGCGGCGGAAGCGATGTGCTCAGCAAACTGTTTTCTCATGCTGTCGACAAGTATACGAACGGCGGCGTCGCCGCTTGATGGTTGTATAAACAAATCACTATTCATCATATTTTGTCATAAATACTGGAACCTTAAACCAAACAAACAAACAAACAAAGGAATTTAGATAAGTAAAAGATAAGTAACGAAAACACTATGCAAAACCAAAATGAAGAATATCCCTCGTCGTGTTCAGTTGCGAAGCAACATGGCCAAGCTCGACAAACTGCACCCCTTGCGTAAGAATTCATGTTTGAGCAAATCGTCAGCCGACGCCCGGCTCGGCACGTCAACACAGAGGCAAACCGACAAGAAGCTCTTGATCTCGCGTGACAGCAGATCCGGTCGGGCCAGGGTGGGCGTGCCGTTGGTGGCAATCAGATACAGCGCCTTGATTGGCTCTTCGTGCAGATACGGCGGTTTGGATTCGATCATCTCGATCGCCATGATTCCCAGTGACCAGATATCCACTTTAGCGCCGTACTCCTTCTGTTTCACAATCTCCGGCGCCATCCAGTACGGCGTGCCGACCATGGTCGCCCGCTTGTTCTTGGACTCGGTCAGTTTGGCGCAGAATCCAAAGTCCGTCAGCTTGACGTGGCCAGCAGCGTCCAACAGCAGATTGTCGGACTTGATGTCCCGATGGATGATGTTTCGGTGATGCAGGTGCTGGAGACCTTTGCATGTCTCCAGGCAGATTGTCGAGATCTGAGCTTCCGTCAGCGTGTTCTTCTCGATGATGTCGGTCAACGCCCCGCCTTCCATGTATTCCATGATCACCCATAGTTCCGACGGCCCCCGAAGATAAGCATCAAGAAAATTGACAATGTTGGGATGCTGTGACTCTTTCATCACCATGATCTCAGTCACGATAAGCTCGATCCGCGGCTGAGCTGCCAGGTTCATTTCCTTGATCGCCACTTTGGAGTACTTGAGGCTCATCGGTGGCTGCTTAGGTGCCGCCACGTAGACCTCGCCGGACGCGCCTTGGCCGATCTTGTACTGAGTCTGATACATTGTGCTAGGGTCGCCCGACGACACCACCGATCGCAGCTTGGCCATGATCTGAGCCGAGTCCATGGTCGACACCCGCTTCTCGTCCTTAGCAGATGCCACCAATTTATTAGCCGCCGTCGTCCCACCGGTCTTGACATGAGTCTTGACAGGAGTCACTGGATTAGCAGCAGCAGCTGCTGCTGCTGCTGCTGCTGCTGTTGCCGAAGCTGCTGCTGCTGCTGCTGCTGTTGCCGAAGCTGCTGCTGCTGCCGCTGCCTTCTGCTGCTTGGCAATCTCTCGTTCTTTCTGGCGATCAAGACGACGCTGGCGCTGCTGAGCAATCAGCTTCTGCTGATCCTGCAGCTCCTGCAACTTGGCATCGTTCTTGATCAGCTCTTGACGCTCGGCATGCAGTTTCTCTTGCTGCACGTGGAGTTGCTGTCGCTCAAGCGCCTGTTGCTGCATCTTGGCAACCTGGGCCTGGTATCGTACCTCCTCGTCATGAGCAACCTGGGCCCGAGCACTCTCAAGAGCTGGCGAGCTCACGTCCGTCAGCGCTCTTCGCGGTGGAGCCGGAGCCGGTCTGGATGCGGCAAACGGCTGCAGAGGTGCAACTGGCTGGACTGCTGGTGAGCTCTGCATATGTGGTATCAGAGGCCGCTGCTGCTGATGCTGTTGGTCGTGAGTGGTTGGATGTGAAGACGATTGAGATGATGGTGTTTGCGGTTGAGACGGCTGGTCAAGTTGTCTATGCACCGGCCGAATGCGACCATCAGGAGGTGAGTCTGAATTGCTAAAGGATTCGCCATGCCGACGCATGGGATGCCGAACGGGAATTTCCTGAGGCTGGTCTGCTGCCATCCGCTGTTTCTCCTTCTCCGTCGGACGTCTCGGTTCAGGAGTGTTTTGCTGATGCTGCTGCTGCTGCTGTTGTTGTTGTTGTTGTTGTTGTTGTTGTTGTTGTTGTTGTTGTTGTTGTTGTT
>JAKTSU010000068.1:0-67819 GCA_030580395.1 Myxozyma nipponensis
GGGGGGGTTGGGCTTGAAATTAGATATGCAAGTACGCCTGACTAGTGTGTAAACAAATAACCAACAACTGAGTGAATTAATAATTGCTGCACAAGTCGGGCCGTTGATTGATCACCAATGCCGTCTCGAAAACATGACACTAACAAGGCAAATCACTAGTTGTTGATGGTTGTTTTTGACGGCCTCCCCGGCGGATTCATTACCCAAAAACCGCGCGCGAGCAAGCCGAGGCCAAAAATCCTCGGTTCCGCGGGTCGGTAATACAAGACGCGTCGACAAAGAACCACTAACAAACCGGACCCACATTGTTATGATAACGATGATTAGCAACCACATGTGCATCAGCTGCCATGTCCATATATCGGCGGCCAAGTCTAACCAAAACATTCGGATCATGTCCGGACCGTGTCTGACCATGTATATTATATGTCTGACCCACCGCTGCCGTTAAGAACCCTGCATGCAAAAATCCCGCCCACGCGCCATGTCAACAACAAGCATTCCAACCGCCCCCCCCCCCCCGTTCACCAACGGATCTTGTTACCTCGTAACCAGAAATCAAGCTACAACTCCATTCCTCGCTAAAATGCGCAACGTGTGATTGCGTTGACCGCCTGGTACGCTCAAGTCACCCGAGCTACACGGAGGACCCCCCCACCCCTGCGATTACAAAGCTATATCCATTCCATGCTATACACTTTTCTTTTCCTAGCGCATGCGCCAACGCCTACTACTGTCCAGAGTGCAAACTCAAACTGAGCAAAACCATCCGAAGCAAAATAAAAGAAACCAAAATTAATGCCAATCCGAGTCTGACCCTGCCCCTCACTCACACCCTCTGATCTTGACCATCCGCCGGCGTCAGGACATGTCCCAGACTTGCTTTTCCACCGGTACCGTTCACTAGCGGTGGAAGCTGCTGCTGCTGCTGCTGCTGCTGCTGCTGCTGGTGAGATTCAAACCGATACGGGCGCGACAAGTCTGAGCCAGACGACACGCTGGTGCTGACTGTCGGCGATGTGTCTTGATAGCCATTGTATGCCCGGCTGTAGTATTGACTTGGTTGGCTCGGTCGGGCTTGGCCCCCGTCCGGCACAGGTAGCTGTATGGAATATCCACCTGACCCATATGGTGCAGGCACAGCACCAGCACCAGCAATAATGTGGTGAAGTTCAGGCGAAGCCGAAGCGCTGGCATCGGCAGCAGCAGCAGCCACACCGGTGGTAGCAGGCATCCACTGCTCAGATCCGTCAACCGGCACGATACTGTCGTCAAACCCGATCCCGTACGAATCAATAAACCATCGCAGAGAATCCACGTCGGCAATCGTCGTGTTGGCAAACCCGCCGTCGAAAATGCCGCCGCCCGCGTCGCTGTCGCTGGTGCTAACCATTTCCTGGGCTACGGTATTCACCAATCGTGTAGTCTCGCGTCCTTCAGGTACGTTCGCGTAGTACCTGGCCTGGTAAGCCACGCCGGGGTCACTACCAGTCTGGTATTCGCTTATACCATTCCCTGACGGTTGCTGCTGCTGCTGGTGCTGCTGCTGGTGCTGCTGCTGGTACTGGTGCTGTTGCTGGTGCTGGTGCTGTTGCTGTTGCTGTTGCTGTTGCTGTTGCTGTTGCTGGTGCTGTTGCTGGTGCTGGTGCTGGTGCTGGTGGGCGATCTCGGCACTCTTTTTCGTGAGTTCGGCATCAAGCTGGTTAGCCAAATGAAACAACGACTGGGCATACTTTTTGGCAAGATGGATCGAGTCCGGCGCCGACTGGTCCAACAGACTCGCGAGGCCGCGGATCGTCTGCAGCAGCTCTCGCTGGCGCTCAGCGTTGGGCCCGCGCTCGAGCGCCAGCACCTTGGCGAGGAAAATCGCCGCGTGCACGCACCGCACGAACCACTGCACCGGCGCCCGCGACAGCCATCGCATGCGATGCACCTTGTGCATCACGTTGATCTCCTGCTGGGCCGCCTGGGTTGCGTACACCACGTACAGCTCCGCCAGCGGCTCGTCAGCGTGACGGTGGCCCGGCGGCGACAGCGCCAGCGAGTAGATGTACAGCTCGGCGTAGTAGAACTCAAACAACAAGCAGTCGCGTTCAAAGCCGCCGTCAGGCTTGATGAGATGCTGGTACCTGGCCTCCCACACCAGCAGCTTTGAGCGGAAATATTTCAGCAACGGCAGATAGGTGTCGGAGCTGACGATCTTGGCCATCGTCGACTCCATCGGCGACGACGTCGACGACGACGACGACGACGGATACAAGCTCTGGTTGGCAAACGACAGGATCCGCAGCAGGTCGAGCTTGGCGTTGTCGAGGGCGG
The DNA here is from genome assembly GCA_030580395.1 of Myxozyma nipponensis. Lineage (NCBI taxonomy): Eukaryota > Fungi > Ascomycota > Lipomycetes > Lipomycetales > Lipomycetaceae > Myxozyma > Myxozyma nipponensis. The sequence goes on from JAKTSU010000068.1 coordinate 2,320, forward strand.
AAAACGTCACCGACGGGCTCTCCTGGAACGAGTACGACAGCATCGACTGGCGGCCGAGCCGGAGCGCAAGCGTGATGTCGCAGTAGAAGCATGCCAGACACAGCTCCCGCCATTTTGAAAACAGGTTCATGTCCTGGGCGAGCCGGATCGCGACCCCGACCATCATCCACGCCATCCGGTCGCTGCGTCGGGCAGCAGCAAACCCACCATACCCGCCGCCGCCTTCCGGGCCCCGTCCGTCCTCGTCGTTGCTCGGCAGGTTCGTGGGATTGGCGTAGTCGCCCACCCGGTAGTGCACCGCCCGCGGGTTCCACTGCGACAGCAGCAGGAACGCCAGCACCGTCGCCAGTGACAGACTCGACGCCTCGGCCCATACTGTTTGTGAAATCAGACTCTCGCCGTAGGTCCACATCTCCGCATGTACCCTTTCCGACCGCGGACTGGTACCGTCGGCATACGGCCGGTCGGTAGTGGCGTCCGGCAAGTTTGTGTACCGGGACGAAATCGTGAGGATGGTCGCCAGCAGCAGCGGATGGGCCGCCAGGATGTTGAGCGACTGCAACCCGGCGGGTATGTAAGGAAAATACGGATGCAGTTGGTCGAAAAAGCTAGATGTCAGTACAACTCTTAGGGGCGGGTCGCGACGCGGTACCTACTGTTTGTGAAGGATCGTCACCTCGTCTTCACTGATCATGCCGCTCTGGATCAGTGGGAACTGGCTAAGCTTACCGGACCGGAACGTCCATCGTGAAGGCGGCGCGTCCCTGACTTTGACTCGTTTGGCAGCTGGTGCTGACGCCGAGGCGGAGGCGGCGTTGGCGTTAGCGACATTAGCAGCGGCATGCAGCCTGTCCTTGTTGTCTTCCGCCGAGTCCGCCACGTGGGCGAGAATGTTGAGTGCGTCGGCAGTGGTGTGCAACCTTCGCTCTTTGATCAGCGAGCCGGTTATGCGCTTTTGATGCCGACCGGCGGCATCGCCGCGGTCGAGAAAGACGACTCCGTTGGTCGGAGTATTGTTGGTACTACTGTTACTGTTGTTGCTGGTATCGTAGTCATCTTCCTCATCGTCGTCATCTTCCCCGGCAGTGATCTGCTTGTCCTTGCCTGCTCTCACGTTCTTGGCTCCGCCGCGACAACTGGGCGCGAACTCACACCGGCGACCTTCCCGTCTGCACCGAGCACACGGCGGCTCCGACGGGTGCTCCAGCGAACCCAGGTCGCACTTGACCTTGCGCTCCCGGCAGTGCAGACATGCCTTGTAAGCCCTTCTGAACGGGAACCCGCCTCTGGGATTGACCCCGAACGACTGCACTCCTGCTGCTCCTGGTTCTGCCGGATCGTCGTCGCCGCCGCCGCCGGCACCACTAATTGGCCTGCCATTGTCGTCCGCCATCACCTGCTTCCGGTGAGAACTTGCCCCTGACAGACTATAAGCCATTGAAAATTTTACCGACAAGTAAAAAAAAAAAAAATTGCTCGACAACTGTGGGTGCGGGGGGGACAAAGGCAATAGCCGGCACGGAAAACACTGGTTCGGGGAAAAGATAGCGCTGGAGGTTTCGTCCCGTCTTTTTTGTCGTTGTCGTGGTTTCTGCTGTTCGTTTTCCCGGGTGCGGCCGGTTATCGGTGGGCGGCGGCCCCCGGGGGAGAGCGTAAGCGGCCGCAGACGTGGCTATCGGATCCCGGATGGCCCGGCAGTATGCACTAATCAGCCAGCAATTTTCACATTCGACAGAAGCTTTGCCGCAGCATGATTTTTTCCTAGCTATTTCGACTATCATCTGCCGTTTTTCCTTGGCCAGAGATCATCGTTGGTAGCGGTCGGATAACAGCCTATTGCCGAGTGGTTACCCGGTCGCGACCTATCTCTTCCCGAGCTTACCCGAGGAGGGGGAGGAGGAGGGGAGGAGGGGGACTGGGGGGGGGGAGATATCTTTGTCATTGTTATTATCAGTCGAAATGATTGATACTATATACACTATCTAGTGAACTTGGAGAGAAACCCCTTGAGTCCAGACATCAACTCTGGCGGCGCGGCGGCGGCAGAAGAAGAAGAAGAAGAAGAAGGATAAGGATAAGCGTATTGGTTGGCAGCGACGGTTTCATCGTCGTCCCGGGTAGGCAAGCTTGAAAATGCATACGGATTGGATACGTAGACCGCAGGCGAGGTTTGGCGCTGGGGAGTGGCGTCAGCCGAATCCGGCAGGCGGCGGGAGGACTGGGATAGCTCGTAGTTGATAAGGTCGCGGCCCTCGGCTCTGCTGCCGACGACGTCGTCGTCGTCGCCGAACTCGAAGCCGAACCCGAGAAACGCCTGGACCTTGTCGTAGATGTTGAACAGCGAGAACAGCACCGGCACGAGAATGAACCGCGGCAGCCACATGACAAAGTACTTGCCCAGCGGCGTCAGGTTGATCGAGCCCTGCAAAAACTCTTCAAACACGGACGATTGGGTGTCGGACCGCGGCGCCATCATGATGTACGTGTACGTGAGCGGAATCGTCATGCGGCACATCTGGGTGGCGTAGAAGATCGCGGACGAGGTGTCGGTGTGCTTCTGGGCCAGCGCGAACATGTTGAACACCTTCACGCTCGCCAGGCTCGAGTACGTCGCCAGCGACATGTAGAGGATGATCAGCAGCGACAACACCTCCTGCTCGAACCCGGACGTGCGGCCGGAAATCAGACCCAGCAGCGACGCCATCGTGCCCTGTAGCACCACCGACCACACCACCACCACCGACAAACACGACAGCAGCCCGCCGAACGCCTTGTACGCAAACGGCACGCCGTAGTAGTGATACACAAACGCGATCCGCGGCGACAGTCGCGACGGCACGCCGCGGAACGTCAGTGCCTTGGTCGGCTTCGACTCGATCACGTCGGCAATCGCCGCCGCTTTGTCCACCAGCATGCGCCACTCAAAATCGTACCGGGCCCGCCGGATGCTGGCCTTGTGGACCTTCGACGTCAGCGACGACAGAACCGATTCCGTCACCTCGGCCCGGGTCATCGATCTCGCACTACTACCGGCACCGGTGGCCGACGGACCGGGTTTGACCAGCGACAACAGCTCATCGATCCACGCCTCGTACGGACCGGATTTGACCGGCACCAGCGACTGCACTTCGCTCGCGAGCTGGTCGTAGTCGCTCACCGACTCGATATAGGCATCGTGCACGTGAGGCGCCCGGCGCTCGAGATCACGCAGCATCAGTCGCGGCGACGACTGGTTGAACATGTGCCTCGGGATGCGCACCACGCCAAGGCCCAGGAACCACATCGCCAGCATTAACGCGTAGCTGTGGGATAGCGCAATCACCAGTGCTCGCAGCGACGTTCTGCCTGATTAGCTTATCCCTTTACTATCACAATAAGATTACAAGAATCACTTACATGCCAAAGCCGGCGTAGAGAATGAAGTAGATCAAACCGATGACGCCAATCAGCAAATTGAGCAATTGGTGTCTGGCATTAGACCGTAGCGCCTCTCGGACTCGCTTGCTATGGTCATAGTGTCCCGACTCAAGATAAGCTTGCAGCATAGGTAAGATCACCCTAGACAAAAAAGTTAGTGACATACGGAGGCGGACAGGGAGGCGGACAGGGGACCACCGAACCATGTGAGCCCAAACGCAAGCCAGTATAGAACTCTCCATATGATGTACGTCGCGTGTCTGGGAAGATACAGAAGCGGCTGCTGGTCTGAAGTGGCAGACGCCAGATCGATCGGCACCAGCAGCACTATCGAAAACGGGATGTAGACGGCCACGAACAGCGCACACGTCAGGTAGATTGGGATCCGGCGGATCGTGCAAAAGTAATTGATCATGTATACCACTTGCACTGCGATCAGCGCAAATCCAGCTATAGATAACCACAACTATACCAAATTTAGCCATCATCTTCAACCGGTTGCTGCTGGCTGATTCGTCACGGCCACTTACCATCTCGGCGGTACAGATCTGGTAAAGATCACCAGCACTATAGCAGAGAAAAAAAGACTTGCCCTCCGGTCCTAGATACCGGTATTTATCATGACTACACTCTCACCCCCGGGGATCTGGAGAATCTGTAAAACTGCTTGCCGGTGTTGAAATGACATGAAGTCCGCCTCGTGGACGAGTCGCGCTCCCAACCGAACAGGGCCGCTGAGGCTCTGAGGCTGCAGCAGCACCATATGTTGCTGCGGCCGCACCGGAAGCGACGCGATGTCACAATCTAATCTACGGGGATACAGGGAAGCATATGGTCAATTTGCAGGAAGCATATAGTCAATTACAAGAAGTTGAAGTCAATTATTAGTTTAGTCTAGCTGAAACATAAATTAAAGAACAAATCCAAACGCATTCCACTCGCTAGATGACCAGTACGTCTCGTAGGTCTCGTAATCCAAAATCTGCTGCAGCTGCTCGCCGGCCACTCCGTCAGTCATGCCCGTCATCTGCATATTGTCAAACATCGATGACGACGCTGCTGACGACGACGACAGCGACGGCTGCTGTTCCTGCATATTGCTTGAGCCGGGCGTTTCATGGGAATTGACCGATGACGGGGTGGTGATTTGGCTTGTCGGCGTCTGGATCTCAAGTGGAAGAAACGGACCCGTCAAAGCAGGCGCAGCAGCTGCAACCGCTGTCTGTGGCATCAGCATTTGTTCAACTGACGGCATAGCCGGCTGCACCATCAGCAGTGGTTGTTGTTCTTGCTGCTGCTGATGCTGCTGCTGCTGCTGCTGCACGTTGCTAATCTGCGGTATGCCCGGCTTGGGTGAACGTTCCTGCTCAACCATCGCCTCCAGCTTAACAATCGGCACCGCTGCAGCGTCTGCACCGTCTGCAACCTGAGAGCTCTTAGAGTCGCCGGTAAAGTCTTCATCCTTGACCACAGGTTTGCCAAACTTCTTCTCCCACGCAATGTCCCGCAGTCGCAAAATCGTCTTCCATTGACGTTGCGCAAACGGAGTAGCTTTGTCGATCAGTAAAAACTCGGTCCGGTCGACTGCTCGCTCCAGCACCGTCACCCGGTCATCGGTTCTTCCCGTGGGATCATCCGGCGACGCGTTGGGGTAGCGGCAGATGTCGCGCAAGACAATGATGATCGAGTGGAACTGGTGGTTGATTCGGTTGGCCCACGTCAGTTCCAGACTGCGCGGGTACTCGGTCTGGGTCAGGTAGAGCTGCAAGATGCGCATCGCGGTCTTGACCATGTTCTTGCGCTTGGCCTCCAGCTCGCTGTCCTCGGCTTTGGAGAAATTACACGAATTGATTTTCACCCCCAGGGTGGGATGATACAGAATCAAAAAAAATTTCTCGCAGATGAGATCGAGAATCAACACGAAATTATCTCTGACCTTGATCAAAACGTCCAGTGAAGACTGCGGCGACCGTTTCGCGAACGTCATCTTGTTCAGCTTCTCGATCCGGCAGTCAACGTCGTGGCGGTATTCCACCAGTTCAGCGTGCAGCTGCTCGATGGTCGACTTGGTAGGCTGCACAATGCCATACATTTCAGCAAACTGCTTCGACACTATCCGCAAGCCGATGTATCGCCCGTTGGCAAAAATCTCGTACATGGTGTCTTCTTCCAGCTCGCATTCTTCCGGCGGAATCATCACGTCGTACTGGGACGACTGGGTCGTGGTCGGCAGGCCATGCGTAAGCGAACCAATCACGTCCAAATACACCAAATGCCACCACGTCTTTCGCCGACAAAGCGTCTCGTAGAAATCCATCTCGACCCCTTGAAACAGCGACGGATCACGGTGGAGACCCATGATCTGCGACACCCGCATCAGCAGCGCAATGTCGCCGACGGTGTCGACAATGGTATCCCGGCGAAGGCACGACTGCTTGATGGTGCCGGCGGCCAAGCAGATCAGCGACGGCTTCGACGGGAACTTGCATATCTTGAGCATCGTGTCCGACGCCTGCAGAAAATTGCGGATCTCGGCCGCACACGGGTCCTCCGGCGACAGCGTGCGGGCCCCGGGCACGTACTTGCGCTGCTCGCTGATCGACATAACGGCGGCAAACATCATGACAAAAACCAGCGACAGGTACTGCGCAAACGACCGCTCGTTGTTGTAGTTTGTATTCCAGAAATTGTCAAACTTGCTGAAAAACGACCGCCGGTGCACCAGCGGAATGAACGGGTGCACGGTTCTGAAGTATTCGAGAATGTATCTGTCGGCAACCGTTCGCTCCGGCATGTACTGGGCAATCACCTGTCTGATCTGCAGGTTTTCTTGAATTTTCTGGTCCTCAGTGTCTTTGCCGTCGGTCGAGTCCTCTCCCGGCTTGGAGAACGCGTTTTCCAAAATGACCTTAAGATCAGGTTCCTGCAACGTTAGCTACCCGAATTGGTTACGAGCTGATGAACCGTACCTCGCGGAACAGCGATGCCCAGTATGAAGAGTTTGCGTATCGAGACGTGCCGTTCTCTTTGTCGAGAGAAAAGATGCCGACGTCGACACTGGCGGGGCGGGGGCCCGGGGCCTTGGTCCTCCGGCGCTTCCGCTGCTCGTCTTTCGGTGGCTCTGCGTAGGTGCAGGTGATCTTCTGGGCTTCGCAAGGCCCGCAGGCCGGCTTCTGTTTGTCGCATTTGACTCGTCGCCGGTAGCACGACAGGCAGATGGTAATCTGCCGCGACCGCCGGATCTTTGCAACCGGCTGGACCGCCAGCGGCTGCTCGACCGATCCCATTACTGAACTACCGCTTTCATCCATCGTATTCCAACCGGCGTCATGACCTGTCACGCAAGATCCGTTCACCATGGGTGATGTAAAAAAGAAAAACGCCTTTTCCATCCCGGTCGTAAATTTCGGCTGGGCTTGGGACTTTGGCAGGGCCGAGACGATCGCGACTGACGCTGTTCGCTGAAAAAAGCCAGCCCGCTTTTGGTGCCGGCGGGTCACGTGGATTGACCACCATGGATGAATAGAATGCATCATGCATGGATTTGTGCCTTTAGTTGCAGGCGATTAAATGACTGCAGGCATGTTGTAATTGCTTATCACCACTGCACAGGATCCAAGGTCGTTCCGTAGCTTTGGTCGGTCCGGGGTGGCCGGCCCGCGACGGAGCATTGCCATGAAGCAAAAATGGCTGTCTAGTGAGCTTGCTGATCTGGTAAAACACTACAAAGCTCGCAAGTGCTGAGAGTTGGTTTAACATTGGATGTGACCTGCCTGATATGGCTGCGGGACACCGGTGTTGCATCTAGACCATGCCGACTTGGCGTACACCAAATCCTAGCCGTCATGCTAACGACGGCTAGCTAAACAGAGTATCGAGGACAGACGAGAACTGAGAAGAACATGATGAAGCGAGACGATGGAAATAGAATACTCCAGGTCGACCACTGTCGCATCAACCGCAAGTCGCTATACTCTAGATAGCGCCAAGCCAGCGAAGCCAGCGAAGCCGGGGGAACCGGGCAACCGGGCAACCGGGAACTGAGCAACCGGGAACTGAGCAATACTGTCCGATAACCCACATTGTGACGAGCACATATAATAAGCATCGAAGCATTCACGTTAACCGTAGTTTTGCAAGCAGTCCCGTCTCGTGGGATGGTCGACTACTACTTCTTGTTCTCCCAACAGACGCTTTGGCCGTCGGCGTGGCGCCCGATTAAAAAACTATGTCCCGAGTTTTATCAGCAGCCGGTTACTCATTTTTTTTTTTTGCTGGTGTTGGTTGTTGTTGTAATTATCTATGTTCAGGTAAATCGTCTGTGTGGAGAGATTGACGACGAGAATGCAGTCGTATCTTCAGTACCGAGCCATCCAGCGGGCGGTTCATGTCGAGCTCGAGGACCGTGAGAAGTCGTTGCACGGCTCAGCAAGCAGCAGCAACGACGACGGGGTGGCGAGCGTGAGTGGGATTGACCCCGGCAAGCTGCCGCATGACACCGACGTGATCGACTCGGAGGGCCATGTTCCCATGTCAGACGTTGAATTCCAGGAAAAGCAAGACCAGCAGGAGGAGGAAGTGGTGGTGGTGGTGGGATGGAGTGGTCCTGACGATAAGCACAACCCGCGAAACTTCAGCATGTTTGTTCGGCTCAGCACCACCCTGATCGTTGCCCTGATTGCGTTTCTTGTTGGCGCAGGGTCTGCAATGGATGCGGCGGTTCTGCCTCAGGCTGCTGAGGACTTGCACGTTAGCGACGTTGCCGAGAGTCTTGCGACAGGTAGGTTGGGGGGGGGCGGTGTGGCATGTACCGGAGACAGGAGGGGGGCTAACATGGTGAAGGGTCGTATTTGGTTGGGTATGCAATCGGTGCGGTGATCGCAGCACCGTTTTCTGAAGTGTTTGGCCGAAACATGGTGTACATCTCGACGCTGGTGCTGTTTGCGTTGTTCATCATGGCGTCGGCGCTGGCGCCGAACTTTGGTGCCCAGGTGGTGCTGCGATTTTTCGCCGGGATGGCAGGCTCGACGCCGCTGGTTTGTGCTGGAGGCTCGATTGCCGATCTGTGGAATCCGCTGGAGAAGGCGTATGCGTTCCCGCTGTATGCCATCACCGCGTTCGGTGGACCGGTGATGGCGATGGTGATTGTCAGTTTCGTCGGCACCAGTTCGCTGAGCTGGCGATGGGCTGAGTGGGTTTGTCTGATTTTCGCCGGGTTGACGATCGTGATTGTTGTGCTGGCCATGCCGGAGACGTTCGGCCCGTTGCTGCTGAAGTGGAAAGCCGCCGAGCTGCGGGCCGCCACCGGCGACGACCGGTTCAAAGCCGAGATGGAGCTGCAGCACTCGCGGCTGTGGGACCGGGTCAAGGTGTCGTTGATCCGGCCGTTCCAGATGGCGACCGAGCCGATCATTATCCTGTTGGCGCTGTACCTCACGGTGCTGTACATCGTGCTGTTTACGTTTCTCAACGGGTTCACGTTCATCTTCAAAGACGTGTACGGCGTGTCGCAGGGGATCACCAACGTCATGTTTGTCGGCATCTTCGTCGGCATGCTGTTGCCGGCGTTCTTGATCTACCCCATCTACCGACGCACCAAGCGGGAATACGCTGCCGCCCAGGCCGAGGGCAAACATATGGCGCCGGAGAACCGGCTGTGGTTCGGCATGCTTGGCGGGTCGATCTCGATCCCGGTGTCGCTGTTCTGGATGGGGTGGACAGACTATGCCCAGATCAGTTTGTGGTCGCCGCTGATGGCGTCGGTGGTGTTTGGCTACGGCGTGGTGTGCATCTTCATCACCGTGTACATGTACACGATCGACTGCTACGAGATCTACGCCGGCTCGGCCCTGACGCTGGTGACGTTCATGCGGTACCTCACCGCCGGCGGCATGACCGTCGTCGGCATCCCGTTCTACCGCAACATGGGCACCCATTACACCCTGACGATTCTGGCGTGCATCAGCTCGCTGCTGGTGCCGCTGCCGTTTGTGTTTTACAAGTGGGGGCCCAAGATCAGATCGTATAGCAAACATGCCATCAACAATGCGTAGACTGGAGCTCTGGACGACTAGAACGACACTGAAGAAGCGGTGAAAAAGGTTTAATTGGTGACTGAAATGGTAGTGAAAGGATTTTTTAATGGGGTGACTGAAGTAGAGGTGAAAAGATTTAATGCGTGTATATGTGATTTTATTATGCATCATGAATGAATGAGAGTTAACGCGATCGGATCAAACCGATTAGCAGTTCAACCCCGGCCACGACGCCGTCGACGATCTTGATTTTATCGCCGACAGCGTTAGTGATTGCCTGGTCCATGCCGGCCATGCCAGCGCAACCGAGACAGATCACGTCGGCACCGTTCGCGACCGCGTCTGTCGCCGACTGGCCGATTCTTGTTGCCACGGTGTCGGCAGCCGCCTGGTGGAGCTCGAGCACGCCGAGTCCGGTCGAGAACGTACCCGCGAACCTGGCTTGAGACGAGCCCATGAACGCCCGCACCGCTTGGTCGAGTAAGGTCTCCCAGATCTTGGCCGTGGTGACAATCGCGAACTTGTGGCCTACCAGTAGCGAGTGGGTCACCGACGCCTCGAAGATGCCCACCACGGGCTTGCCGGTGTGCTCCTTGAGGGCGTGCGTCAACGGGTGATCGGAGTAGCACGCGATCAGAAACCCGTCGTAGCGGTCGAGCACCGGGATCAGCTCCGGCAAGCAGTTCGCTGCCGACGTGATCTCGGTCGTCACGGAATCAATCTCCGCTGGGCCTCCGGCCGGGCCCGTGAAGTAGTCATACGTAAACCCGGCAGGCGGTGGTGCCAGTACCTGATTCAGTCCGTCCGTCACCGACACCGACGAATTCGGATTGCAAATCAGAATTGACTTCATCTTGCTGTGCCAGATAATCAATAAAAAGAAATCAAGCTATTAGCTGCGTTACAATTCGATCAGTCGCTCCCATTTAAACAGCGGTCCGTCTAGATTAGGTATAATTTTTTTGTTCGGGCCCGCGCCGCGTTCTGTGTCAATCTTATCAAAAAAAAAAAAAAAAAAAAAAAAAAAAAAAAAAAAAAAAAAAAAAAAACCAATTTACCGACGACTGAGTTAGCCGCTTGGCTATGGTAAAATCTATACAACAACTTGCTGCAGTATTGGGACTGAGTTTACTCCATATAGGTCCAGACTTGAGCTTCATTTAGTAGCCTGTGTCGGGGGGTTACCGTTATGATCTACATAATTCGTTGACGGCAGATCACCTCCTCCGACCGAGGTTGTGTACTCCTCCAACTCCATGGCCATCGACTCATTTTGGACGTGCTATGAGTATTGAATGCAGACTTGCCAGCGTGTTTAATGCGTACTGGAAACCAACCAGTTTGAGCGCCAGAGCGAACAGTTCGAGCGCCAGAGCAAACAGTTGGGCGCAAGAGCAAACAGTTGGGCGCAAGACTGTGTCGGGTCGTGTATACCCTGAAGATCATTTATGCCCTACATATTAATCATGTGGACTTTGCAACAGCAGGAATGAATGTATATCTGACATGCCATGATCCATTGTGGTTGCACATCGATTCAAAGCCACTGATGATTTTGCCGGCGGCGGTCAGCCATAATATTCGTCTCAGGGGCAAAAAAAACATCTCCAGTCGCCAGATTCCCGCCCCCGCAAGCCACAACGCACGAGGCGCACCGCTGAGGCGTTCTCCACAGGTCATCTCGGCTTGCATGGCGGGCGGCCGGGCATGCAGGTGAGCCACCGGTCAGTCATGTTCAGATAGAGTTGGAAGGTTGCTTGACTTTCGCAGTCTACAATTGCGACCGCATGATTATTATTATTTATTTAACTGATGACCGGATCCGCCGGTCATCAGCGTCCGGCCGTCACAGTTTCCGTACCGGCGCCAGTTATGGTAAGAAACACCAAAAAACCACTGTATTATACACTTGCACCGCCATATGACTACGATGCCAACAAATACACAACAGCAGTCATAAACATTTGCAAAAACCACTCTATATCCACGAATCGCGTTGGCTACTTTACCCAAGACCTCACCTCTTTCTCAGCGACTCAAGATAGGCAAGCCTGCTCTCGGCCTGACTCAATCTGTCAATCACCTCGCGGACCTTGTCTTCAATACCACGCACGTACGACCACATGTTGTCTTCAAGTAGGTTATGATGAGCCATGGCAGCCGCGCCTGACTGCTGCGGCAAAGGCGCGTATTGCTGCGCCGACTGCAGGAAAGGATTGCCGGCCTGCGCAGATGCCGACGGCGGCGGTCCGTGTTGTTGTTGCTGCTGCTGCTGCTGCTGCTGTTGCATCACGTAGGAAGGATATAATGATGCTGGAACCGGTTGCTGAGGCTGTTGAGCCTGCGGGGCTTGCGACTGCACCGGACCGGACTGATGATAACCGACGGGGCCGCCGACAGAATTAGCCGGGAACAGCGGTTGACCAAACACACCCACCCCGCCTTTTTGCTGTTGATGGACCATCGGGCGCTGCTGCCCGGCATCGCTGCCACGCATGGAGGCGTCAGACGTACGGAGCACTGGCAACGACGACCGCTTGGACATCAAGTGAGCAGCAGCAGCAGCAGTCGAGCTATCGAGAACATGCTGCTGCCGGTGCTGCTTTTCCATGTGATCTGTATCGTCATCGTCGTCGGTGTGATCGCCACCGCCGGAGCCGTCGCCGCGACCGACGCAGCCGGACGCACCTTTGCCGTGCCGTGCCAGCGCGTCGCCGCGAGCAAACCTCCGGCCACACTTGTCGCAACTGTAGGGTTTCTCGCCGGTGTGGAGCTTGATGTGCCGCTTCAGGTCGTGCAGTCTTCTGAACTTGGAGTTGCACGTCACACATGTGAACGGTTTTTCATGCGAGTGGGTGAGCAGATGCGACTTCAGGTTGTGATGGCGCGTGAACGACTGCGAGCAGTGTGGACACACGTTTCTGCTCTTGCCGCTGCCGCCGGCATTGGTCCCCATCTGCGGCCTGGCGGGAGCAGAGCCTGGCAGAATGTATCGTTGCTCAGATGAACCGGTTTGGGATCCTGACTGTTGCTGCTGCTGTTGCTGTTGTTGTTGGTGTTGTTGTTGTTGTTGTTGTTGTTGTTGCTGTTGTTGTTGGTGTTGCTGGTGCTGGTGTTGGTGCTGGTCCTGCTGAGGCGGTTGTGGTGGCTGGGGATCGTTTTGCACCGGCGTGCCAGGCGCTGACGGCGAGCGGGAAACGTTCAGCATGTCTACCTACCACTGGAGACAGTGTGACGTGACAAAACCGAACAACCCAACACTAAACAGGTTGGCGTTGGTATCAAGCAAACACGACGGTTGCTGGTGTTGTGGACGTGTAAGTGCTCAGCAAGCGCTCGGGAAGGGGGGGGGGGGGCGAAGGCGGGCGAAGGCGGGCTGGTGAGGAAGGGGCGCTGATTGGTCTGGCCACACAGAATGGCGCAATTAAGGCCGGCCCGGGGGGGGCTTGCGCACTATCAACCATCTCCATATCCCTATCTCTCTCTCTCTCTCTCTCTCTCTCTCTCTCTCTCTCTCTCTCTCTATCTCCGTAGTATGCTCCGTTTAGTTGCAGTAGATTTATCTGTCTCGACAATTCCGGCTGGCACGTTTAGTACACTGGCAGGATCCAGCTGGCCGGGACGCAAGTTTTGGCGGCGGTGCAGCGACCGGCGGCGGGCCCAGGGGGAGAAAAAATAAACAGTTACGGAGCTTGGCCACATGGGGCGGTGTCTAATACTGGGCAAGGCAGGCAAGTAATGCATGGCATTGCAAGCACGTAGCAGGTGACGACGACGACGACAGTTTTCATTTATATAATCTGTCATTATATAGTGATTCATTATATGAATATGTTATCATTTTAATATGTTATGCAGCGCACATAACCAAGAGCACGCAGTGACGGCAGCAACCACAACTAGATCAAAAGTCTCTCAATCTTATCCTTGATAGCAAAGATCTGAGTCTTGAGCTGGGAGGCATCGTTCGAAGTCACGCTGGCAGCAATCACCGGTCTGGTGACACCACAAGCGCGGCCGAGCGCCGCCTTGGAGGGAACAAACACGTACGGCACGTTCTTGTCCTCGCACAGCAGCGGCAAGTGCAGGATGATCTCGATTGGCTCAGTGTCGGCAGCCATGACGATGAACTCTGAAATGCCTCGGTTCAGCGTCTTGGTGGCCTCGTTGGCGCCCTTCTTCAGTTGGTGATAGTTGGTGCCTTGCTGAACGAGGTCGAGAATCTGCTGCGTCAAGGCAGGATCAGCCAGGGGGAAAGCTATGATTAGCACACTGCACAGAGATACGTATCTGTATTCCTGAATAATACAACTCACCTTTGGGGTTGGCAGCAGACATTTTGTACTTGGAGCAAGTTGCTGCTATGTCGAGATCAGTCGATTTTGATTTTTGGTGAAAAGAAAGGGTTCCTTGCAATGCTCGCCCTGTTCCGTGACTATATTAATGTATCCACTTTGCACGTCTGTTATGCAACAAAAGCTTCAACAAGATGCTTCCAACAAGATGCTTCCAACAGTGGTCTTCTACGTCTTTACACGGTTCATAATTTTTTCCTTGTCTTTTCTTTCCACCGATTAAAACTTTTTTTTTTTCCTCCCATCGAGCGTGAAGAGCGGGTAATCATGCCCCCGGGTAATCATCCCCCCGGGTAATCATCCCCCCCCGGGTAAAACAATCCATGACTCAGCATTCACGTAACTGCAATAAACCTATTATTCAAGGTGCTCGTACGCGTATGCAAAAAAGGTGCTCGTACGCGTATGCGAAAAAGGTGCTCGTACGCGTATGCGAAGAAGGTGCTCGTACGCTGGTGTTCCGTCGTGCATTGTGCTCACTGATAGTGATTTCCAGTAGCCTTTTTGCTGATCCGTATCACAACCAACCGGCGCCGGGTTGGGCCATCAGACATGGCTTGTCACCGCAGATATGCCGTACCTGCAGCCACCGCGGCACACTTGTGCCAAGATTGCTCGACTATCTCTCTCTCCCCTGGCAAGGGATAAAATAACCCGGGTGCCGCTCTCTCATGCATGGGGGCCTTTATCTATCAACCGCTGCTGCTGCTGCTGCTGCTGATAAGGCGGGTGTGTGCCCTCCCCCCCCAGTCTGGCAGCCGCCCGCGAGCGCGCGTACATCGTGTCCCGCGCCCCCGGCAGCAGCCAATCACAGTCCCGCTGAGCGGCCGTGCCCTTGCCCTGGGCCATGGAAAACCCTCCAGGGCTTCAGGGTCCGGCCACGGCACACCACACTCCACCCAAACCGAGCGGGCTGCCAGCGCCAACGCGTAGGCTGCTGATATTTAGTACTGCTGCCCCCGTCCAGTTCTGTTTTTTTCCCCTTCCCTCTCTCTCTTCTCTCTTGCTTTCTGCACGTTACAATCCAACAAACGACAAGCATTCTCTCTTCGTTAGAATCAACTCCTCTCCGTCAATCAATCCTTCGAAATGGCCACTGAACTTTGGTATGTTTCTTTCCCCCCCGGTTGTTTTCTTTGTCTTCCGGTCGAAAGTTCCGCCTGCTAACTGTCTTATCTGTATAGCCCCGTCTACGCTGTATGTACACACTCGTTTATTCCATCCCGGGTCTACGATCGATCGCATCGATCAGAAGCAAACGCAATAGCTGCTTGAGGCCTCTTTTTTTTTTTTTGGTTACTCAGATGAATTCGACTGGGTCGATCGATTGATTTTTTTTTTTTTTTGCCGCTCGATGCTAACGGTATCTGCAGCCCTTCTTCGGTGCTATGGGAGCCACCGCTTCCATTGTTTTCACCTGTAAGTTATCCACCACTGGACACATCCAATCCATGATTGATTATTTTGCGGACCACCTTGGTTTGGTCTTGATCAATCAATTCAATAGCAAAAAAAAATTTTTTTATTCAATCCCTAGTGGTCTTATCGATCGCGATGGATTGGATTGGGGTTGCTACTGCTACCCCTCCAGTGAAAGCTTTTTTCCCACAACATTAATCAATCCTAACAACGTAATAGCTTTCGGTGCTTCTTACGGTACCGCCAAGTCTGGTGTCGGTATCTGCGCCACTGCCGTCCAGAGACCTGACTTGATCATCAAGAGTATGTGTTCTTCCTCCTCCTGTGTGCACCGGGGAGGGGCGGGGGTATGGGTGATAGTCGCCCGTGCCACACCTCCTTATCGCATCATTTGGCTCGATTGAGATACTAACCAATAGACATTGTCCCCGTCATTATGGCTGGTATCATTGCCATCTACGGTCTCGTCGTGTCCGTGTTGGTTTCCGACGGTCTTATCCAGAACGAGGCCCTCTACTCTGGTTTCATCCAGCTCGGTGCCGGTCTCTCCGTCGGTCTCGCCGGTCTCGCCGCCGGTTTCGCCATCGGCATTGTTGGTGATGCCGGTGTCCGTGGCACTGCCCAGCAGCCCCGTCTCTTCGTCGGAATGATCCTTATTCTCATTTTCGCCGAAGTCTTGGGTCTGTACGGTCTCATTGTTGCCCTTCTCCTCAACTCCCGCGCCACCACCGACGTTCAGTGCTAAATATCTTCAAGCAAATTTTCTCTTTTCGAATGAGGCCTACCTTGTCGGTAGACTGCAGCAAAAAAAAAGATTTACTTTGTTTAACGACATTTTTCCAAATAGCATAGTTCGAGGCCTGAAGCAGGAGTTGTTTCTTAATTTTTTTTTATCCTTTTCCCGTATCCATACATGAAGGCAAAAGAACATTGATAGACTTTTTTTGTTTTTCTTGAACCTTCTTTTATTTTTTTTCCAAAGCTTCATACTACTTTTTTCTTCTACATTTCTTCATGCCGTCTGTGTTTGTGTGTTACTCTTTTCTCTTTTTCTTTTTTATTTTTTTTGGGGGGGGAAATCTGGATAAACGGAGTGGTTTGAATATATACATATGTGAGAAATGATTTTGTCATGAGGTCGTTTCTTATGTAGTTCTTTTGATGGCTTGTCTGTTGATTGAATGTTACGTTGTCGTTGCTTATTTATTTTATCTTTTTTTCATGTATTAATTGAACTATAATAAAGTTGGCATTTTAGGGGTTATCTAATCGTATCATTTGCTGCAGTTGTTGTGAATTTTTACAACCACTAAATACCTATCAAGTGTCATACAAGTGACTTCCATGCAGAGTTAATTGATTCGACCTGATCATCGTCGTCGTCCATTAAACCCGCATTCTTCACCGGACTCGTCGTCGCCGGGATCAATTCACCACCGCCGTATGAAGAATCGGGATTGAATCTACCGTTCGACGACGCTAGGGATCTCCTGGCGGGAAGTCTGGGTGGAATCGCTTCCGCCAGCGCGGCTGCTCGTTGAGGTGAAGAAGTGGTGGTGGTTACCGGCATAGTCTTGCTAGGACGCGGAGGCATTGGCGGCGGTAGGCTAGAACTCCCGCTACGCGATGTGGAGGTGGTTGTTGCAACTTTGGTGAGGCCGGTGACGGGGAATTGTTGTCTCTGGATGCCGTTGTTGTTGTTGTTGTTGTTGTTGTTGTTGTTATTGATGCTGGTGGTGATCCCGGTCGAACTCAAGACCGAGGATAAGCTGCTGCTGCTGCTGTTCGAATCGGTCCTGTGCCGGGTGGTGGTGGTGGTGGTGGTGGTGGTGAGAGTAGTTGATGGCTGTGACTGCCGCGACGGTGGCGGCGGCGACGAGGACGAGTGAGGTTGGAGATTAAATGTCTGCAGCGGAGTGTCGATCGCCGACGTCAGTCTTCGTGACAAAGGCCGCTCGTCGTCGATCAAGTTCATTGCAGATGTCGTCGGTGTCGGTTTTGTCGCTCCCAATGTTGCTGTGCGTCGAGGCGGCAGCGCTGGCGGGGTGGACGAAATGTGATGCTCGACACTGGAGCCATGAAGCAATGTCGGCTTCTTGGGAATCGGCGGCGGCGGACTGTGCCCGGGTTCAACAAAGTCAGGCACCGCCATGGTGCGGCGATCGAACGGGTTCCCCGCCAGATTCGGGTTGACGATCATGTTGGACTGGGGCGGCACCAGTGACACTTTGGCGGACTGGCCGCCGTCCATCCACCATTTGCGTTTGTCGGTGCTCGGCGGCGGCAGCAACGACAACGATTGCTCAGATTTTTCCGAATCAAAGTCCACAAGCTGGCTGCGGTGATTGCCCCGTCGACTTGCGTACAGCTCCTGGCTCAGTCGTTCCTTCACCACCTCGTCTATCGCGTACACGGTGACCCGGAACCCGGCGTAGACAGGCCGGTGGTCGGAAAACATCAACGGCGCTGAGCCGTAGCTGAGTTGCTGCACGTTGTTACCCCGACTGAGAATCCGGTCCGTCCAGGCGGGAATCCGCGCCTTGTCCGACGTGTCGTAGTGATCGGTGCCGTTGTCGAACTTGTAGGTGGGATCGAACCCAATCGGCGCTTCGGTGAAAAACGGGAACACCTGGCCGTTCAGCATCTGCCGATTGAGCTGGTCGTGCTGGTACAGCTGGTCGTGTCTGCCGCCGGACTCGATCAGCTTCCGCACTTCCTCGTTGGCCATCTCGATCCGGTAGTTGAAGTCGCCGAGCCAGATCACGGCGTCGTGGTCCTTGAGGGTCTTGCCCCGCGGGAACCGCAACCCGTTCGAGATCGTCCGGAAGTCCTTGTTGCGGTCTTCCACGTTCGACAGCCCGGCAGCAAAATGCGACGTCAAAAAGCAAAGCTTGGTCGAGTAGTAATCACAGCTGAACGCAACCCCTCCCTTGTTGCCGGCCATCCCGCCCAGCCCGGTCTTTTTCATCGCCCCGTTGATGTTGCGCACGTTGCGCACCTCCGACGACTTCACGTACATCAGCAATGCCGTCCCCACCAGCTGTCCCGATCGCAACAGCACATAGTCGCCGCGGTCACGCAGGCACCGCGACACCTGGTGCTCCCAGAACTGCCGCTTGGCAGGATCCGCAGACAGGATCTGGCCTGCCGTGAGCTCGACAATCTCTTGGAACCCAACAATCACCAGATCGGCCCCGTCCACGCCGCTGTCGTCCGGGAACAGCCACGGCGACAGATCGCCCTCGTACAGAAACCCGTTGAGATTAAACGTGCCGACAAAAACCGAAATCTCCTTGGACGATGTGAATTCGGCTTTGCGCTTGCTCAGCTCCGCATTCACATAGTCGTTTATCGGGTCGTGCAGTATCACCCGCTGCTGTTCCTGGCCCTCCAGTCTTCCCAGCAGCATGTCGATCGTGTTCTGTCGACCTTTGTCAACAAAGTTGTTGATGTACATCCGACTGACTGACTTGGTGGCATCAGCAATCGCACCGGCAATGCTCATCTTGCCCGACCGGGTGAAACTGGTCTTGAGCGCTCCAGTGCCGGCATAGATCTTAGAGAGCTGATCACCATTATCAGCCCAAAGCACGGAATGCCGAAGCCACAGTTCGTTCCCCGGTAGCACGTCTTTGTTCTGCAGGAAAATCTCGATCGCCAGTCGGGAAATGATTTGTTGGATCAGGTTCGTCCGGTCCAGACAGTCGAGACAGTTGGTTCGAAACACTCCGGTTTGCTCAAACTGAACCACCTTGGTTCGGGGATCGTACAAGAAAAACCCGAACTCGTCAGCATCGTCCTGAAGGAACCGTAAAATCCGATTGGCAGCAGCATAACCTGCTTTCGACGTCTCGACATGGAAATCGAATTTGGTCTCCCGCAGCTGATCCACCAGCTCGCGCTCAGACGCGTGCCGGATGTGTTGGTGATAGCGCTGCGTAAGCTCATGTTCTCCCGGCTTGGACGAAAGCAGGTTGACAATATGCACCGGCCCGTATTTGGT
Organism: Myxozyma nipponensis; assembly: GCA_030580395.1. Taxonomy (NCBI): domain Eukaryota; kingdom Fungi; phylum Ascomycota; class Lipomycetes; order Lipomycetales; family Lipomycetaceae; genus Myxozyma; species Myxozyma nipponensis. The sequence goes on from JAKTSU010000068.1 coordinate 21,549, forward strand.
CACGATCGGATTGAAATGAGCCATGAATGCCGGCTGGGTGGCTTCAAACGCACGAGTAATCGAGACCTTGGCAGACAGCAGCTGGACATCTTGCTCCCAAAATACTAAAAAGGTTAGCCATAGATCTTGATCAAATTAGTAGATTGCGCGTACTGGGAACTGATCCTCGGATCTGTGTGTATGAAAAGTAGTAAGCCTCGGTTTGGATGATGGTCTCAGTCTCAACGAAATTGGCCACGTTACCCTCGTCGTCTACACCTCTGGCGTTGTATCTGGTACCAGCCCTGCGACAACCTTGCCTGGAGATGATTGACAGTGTCGCAGGCATGTTGTCGATCCGGGTTCGAACCGTTTCCGCAAAGCCACGGATGACTGACGTCAAGAACCGGGACTGGTCAAGGGCGGTTTTGACGTCGAGCTGGAGATGGGATCGAAATTTGATCAGCTCTGAGATCATGTACCCGTTCCACATGAACGCATCATCAAATCCATCAATATCAAACACCGGCTCAGCAGATCTACCTTGATTAGCACCGATAATGAAAGAGACAGTGGTGAATATATATAGACTAACCTGGACTGCATTCGACTGGTTAAATCAAAATCGGTCGAATAGTAGAAGCTTCCGTCGGTCAACAGCTTCCGCAATGCAACACAGGGATGTTCCAAAACCGCACTGCCAGCCCCCGAGGTACTGCCACTGCCAAAATCAGACGAATCGCCTGGCATGACGATGCCATTGCCATCTAACGGATTTCCCGCCGGATCCAGGACAATAAAGTCCCACGTACTCTTGGACAGGCAGTAGAACTCTAGCCCGTGAATTCGGTATACGGTTTCCTGGCCGGATATCGGCTCGGCAACTTTGGTTGACCCGGAGATGACAGCGAGGAACACCTCGCCGTCGACGGCCAGCAGTCCCAGACAACCGAAGCACGGCATTGCTGAAAGCGGTCTGAATTGAGTAAAATCCAGTTCACCCTTGGATACAAACTCGACCATAACCCGAGCAGCGCCGACCTGAGATCCTCGCGACTGGCCGCTGCCGCCACTGTTGCTGGTGCTGTTGCTGCCGCCGTTGTTCCTGCGACCATTGCTGCCGTTACCAGCAGTCCCGCCGGTGTAGTCAGTCGGAGCGACCGAGTGCTCGTTCCAATCTTTCGAGTCGTAGTTTTCCGACGGCGCATCCTTGTTGCTGCTGCTGTCCACGCATTGGAACGACAGTGCGTGGTCCTCGGTGGCTAGAACCAGCGTCCGTGGATGCTCGCGGTAAAAGATGTGCATCGACATGGCCGGTGTCCGCGGTCGGCTGTTGACTAAAATCAAATCAACAGATCGATCTCGATTGGGTATCACCACGTTCGAGAAAGACTTTCTGGGGGCCGACGATCAATTGCTTACTTTGTTCCGTGGTTCACTGGTTGTGCCGTAATGCACGTCCGGACACGAATAATCGAATTTAACCAAATTCCTGTCCGATAGGTAAGCGATCCGGGGCGCTGAATTAATTGGGAGAGGACCGAAATCAATCAAATCGCTATATGACGAGGGAAATGGTTCAGCCATTTCGACGGTTTGAACAAAACTCTGGAAGGCAAAATAATTTTCTAATTTACTAAACGCATTATCCACGTTAAAATTGGTGAGTTGCGTTTGCTGTTCTTTTCATCGACGATACATAACCGTCAACGGCTACGGCAATGGTGTTCGAAATGGTTTTCAAAGCTTTCTAATAGTCGTACAGCAAAGTGATCCGGCCCCGTCATAACATGTTTTACAGGATTTTTTGTATCGCAAACCAAGCGTTCTATAGCGCTTCCGATATGTATAAAACTATAACCCAGGTTAGCCCCCGGATTCAACCTGGTTCGCAGCATTTGGTCGAGCAGCCATCTTTGACAATGATACAAAGCAATGGCCATGCAACCTCAACCGTAAACACAGAATAACACAAAACATACCGTTATTTCCGCGAATAAATACATCGCCGTATTCGTTTTTGAGCACACCGTCAACGTACTCTTGTGATTTTTCGAGCGCGATGTTCATGTATCCGTCGACGCATTGCAGGTCGCCTAAAACAAAATTTTAGCACAAGAATCACTGACCAGAGTGATGTAGCGTGTCACATGGTCATTTGTCAGAGATGTCTGTAGACGGTATAGCCCGGAGGCGGCCAGAAACTCAGGCACACCACTCCGGTCGAATGCCGTCGATACTGCAATTTTCTCGCTTCTCATAGCCCTTGCCACACTGCCAAGCACCCAACGTACCTCTGTATTCAACACCCGAGTTCAGTTTGACTGAAACCTTTGCGCCAGTAATTGCTGCTAAGAACGACGACGGGTTCGAGCTGACGGATGCTTCAGCAGGTTGCGGGGAGTGTGACTGTTCGCTCATGTCTGCTTTGTGTACTGCGACTTGACAGGGAATTGAAAAAAAAAATATATATATATATATATTGTAAAGAGCAAGAGTGTTACTACTTGTGCCTTATGTTTTAGACCAAGGATATGGCTGAGAACCGGGGGTTGGTGGCAGATCAACTTGTCCTTCAATCAAGACCTCGTCAAATAAATGGCTACACAAATTGGACGACGACGGTCTTCGAGAAGAAAACGTGGGTTAGGTTAAAATCCGATGCGCGCACGAAACGGCACAGCATAGGCAGCAGCGAGCGAACCTGGCAGTAATCTCTAGATTATAACAACCAGTGTGGACGATATGTAAATTATTAAGTTTTTACAGTTGCCGACTCTAATCATTTGGTCATAACGCCAGACCTGTGGATTGTTGGCGGCCCACAACTGTAGTTTTCGACATACCGCATCCATCCCATCCATCCCCCCCCCCATACGTCCGTTTTTTTTTACTCCCATCTCGAGATTTCATCCCTCGTTGGCACCTCGACTGCACGCCTTCGACAGTCGTCAATTGCAAGGCCGAATACGACCAAGAAAAAAGTTCAAACTGGCTCGCCCACAGCTACCGGCACGCTTTCTCACCGCGAACAAGTGGTTCTCCAGATCGCCTTCGTCGTTGGTCTACCCCATCACCGCTGCCTGCTTCTTCACCTCGGTCGCGCTCCTGTACGCCGCTCCTTTCGTCGCCACTGCTTCCTACGGCCACTACTTCTCGTCGCCGTTCTCTACGTTTCTTGGACGCGCACATCAGCCAGGGATGACCGTCAAAGGTGGGCTTCTGCTTCTTTCCCGCCTTTAAGCTAGACATGGACCGCTGACAACCTGTAGTACCACCGCAGCCAGCGCCGTCATGGACACATACCCCAGAACAGATCACGTCTGAGATCGAGGCAGTGATTTCGGAAGCAAAGAGTTTGCATGATCGCGTTGCTGCCGACACCGAGCTCACGTTTGATAGTGTCATGAAGACACTGGCGGACGCTGACAACCTGCGGGCAGGCCAGATCAACCGGTTGACGTTCTATCAGCACATCAGCACCGACAAGGCGGTGCGTGATGCCAGCAACAAAGCCGAAGAGGCTGTGCGTGATTTTGACATTGACGCATCCATGCGTGAAGATCTGTATCGTGCTGTCAACACGGTATTCAACAAGAACCCTGACGTCGACGCCGAGTCCAAACGGTTGCTGGAGAAGACCAACAAGGATTTTGAGCGCAACGGCTTGAAGCTGCCTGAAGCCAAACGCGAGGAACTCAAGGTGCTGCAGAAAAAGCTGTCTAGTCTGGAAGTGAAGTATAACAAGAATCTTGGCGAGGAGGTCAAGTTTGTTGCCTTCACGGCCGACGAGCTCAGAGGCGTGCCGGAAGACGTCGTGTCGCAGTTTGAAAAAACCGAAGACGGCAAGTACAAGATGACGTTTAAGTACCCGGACTTGTTCCCGGTTACCAAGTACGCGATTGACCCGACCACTCGCCAACGGGCGTTTGTTGGAGACCAGAACAAGTTGAAGGAGAACGGCGAGCTGCTGGTCGACGCCATCAAGCTGCGATACCAGATCGCAACGTTGCTAGGATATAAAAATCATGCTGCCTATGTGCTTGAAGAGCGTATGGCCAAGTCTCCCGAGGCTGTTCTTAGTGTAAGTCGCTTAAACAGGGTTGCTTTCATTCAAACGATTACTGACTTTTTTTTTTTTCTTTCCTTTTTTATAGTTTCTGAATGACCTTCGAGGCAAACTAAGCAGTATTGGCGATAAGGAAATAACAACGCTGATGGAGCTCAAGGCAGAGGATGAGGCCATGAATGGACTGGAGCACGAAGCCGTGTTCAATGTTTGGGATTACAAGTATCTGGACCGGTTGCTGTTGGAAAAGGACTACCAGATTGACCAGCAGAAGATCAGCGAGTACTTCCCGATGCAGTCTACGGCGGAGAAGATGCTGGTGATTTTCGAGCGGCTGTTTATGCTCAAGTTTGTTGAAGTCACTGGCGACGCGCGGTCGGTGTGGCATGAAGATGTGAAGCAGTTCGCGGTGTGGAAAGACGACACTGGTTCGGACGAGTTTGTCGGGTGGTTGTACTTTGATCTTCATCCTCGCGATGGCAAGTACGGGCATGCGGCAAATTTCAACCTGAGCCCTGGCTACACTGATGCCAACGGTACCCGGGTGCATCCCGTGACAGCGCTGGTATGCAATTTCTCCAAGCCGACCAAGGACAAGCCGTCGCTGCTGAAGCACGACGAAGTGGTGACATTTTTCCACGAACTGGGACACGGAATCCACGACCTGGTTTCGGTGACCGAATACAGCCGCTTCCATGGCACCAACACGGCGCGGGACTTTGTCGAAGCGCCGTCGCAGATGCTCGAGTACTGGTGCTGGCAACCGAACGAGCTCAAGGGCTTGTCGAGCCACTATCTGGAGCCGGGCAAGACCATTGACGACGACCTGATTGACAAGATTGTCAAGTCCAAGCACGTCAACGGCGGGCTGTTCAACTTGCGCCAGCTGCACTTTGCCCTGTTTGACATGAACCTGCACACATCCGACGGCACGATCGACGTGTCGAGCGAGTGGAACCAGGGTCGCATGGATATCTCGCATATGATGCAGGGCAACGAGACCACGTACGGCTACGGCTCGTTTGGCCACTTGATGGGCGGCTACGACTCCGGCTACTACGGGTACTTGTATTCGCAAGTCTTTGCCGCTGATATCTTCTATACCGAGTTCCAGGCCAACCCGATGAACACCACGGTTGGTCTGCGATACCGCGACACGATTTTAAAACCTGGAGGCTCGATCGACCAGTTTGATACTTTGAAAGCATTGCTCGGCCGTGAACCGAACAATGTTGCCTTCTTGACCGAATTGGGGGTGTAGACCCTCCTCCCTGTTTCTATTCGCGGGAGGCGGAGGGGTAGATCCACCTGTTAAATAAATATTAAGTAATAAGCTAAGCTACTCAACAGCAAAAAAAAAAAAATATAAAAAAATGCGCTAAGAAAAAGACAATAAAAAAAGTACTCCGAAACAGGGAATTGAACCCTGATTTGCCCGGTGAGAGCGGACCGTGCTAACCATTACACTATTTCGGATTGATGATTCCAAAATTGCCGATTTGGTCAACGTAAACCGCCGACCGGCCTCCAATTGGTCATGATTCAAAGTCCTTTCTCTTGCCATATGCTAATTAAGCATGAAAAAATAAAACTCTTTTCCAATTGACCAGCATCGAGATTAGAAATAAAAGAAAAAAAAATCGTGGCCAATGAAAGTGACAGGTCACACACCCCGGAGACCATGCTGTGACAATTCCCGTTTAATGCTAACCAATAAAAGGACTGGCAATGGAAAAGATCGACATTTTTGTGGAATGGCCAAGACTTGGTTTTATGCACAGCTCAATATATTTGATTCAAGGCCAAAGGGCAGAGACACTTTAGTTATGAACTAATGCAGCGAGACAACACCACACCGCGTTCCCAGAAGGAAAGACAAAACAAAGATGGGCAAAGGACAAGTTGTGCTGAGATCAGATTGATTGATTAGTAACCTGGTGGTTAGTAACTACGGTTCGAGCACGGCGGCTTGTTTTTGCCTGGACCAGACGGAAATCAAAAGTCACAATCAGGTTGGTTTATCTTATCGCCCGCCCGGGTGGCCAGAGCCAGAAATGCGCCGCAGGGGACAATCAAGAGACGGCGGGGGCACCACCCAGCAGCGCTGCTTCACTTCAGACCATTGTCGTCAAACGGGCATCAGTAATATTATGATGCATCAAGATGGATCATGGCCAAACTGGGACGACGAAGATGCAGGAACTGTGCAGTACGTACACTAGTGCCTGTAAGTAATCCGCCCGTCTTCTATTGCCGGCACCCGTCCCCACCCCCTTAGCGCACACGCCCGCCAACGACGTGGACTGGGCCCGGGCCCGTGCACGTCGCAATCTGTGTTTAGACGACGTCTAGCGAGCCCGCGCCGCCTCGGTGGTTTGTTTGTTCCCTTACCTGCCGAGTTGTGTCGTGGCTGCTTAGTGGAGGGTTGCTACTGGCACCAGGTCTTGTGTTTAACCAACTAGCAATGCTACTTTTTTTTTTAACTCTCGGCGTCCTTGTTATGCCTGCCCTGCGCCGCCTGTCTGCTGCTGGCCAAGTCGGGCTGTGGTTTCCCTGCCGGGGCCGGAGAACAAGCAGGGTGACCTGTCATCTAAAAGCCCACACACCCATCCCAGCTTGGGTTTGCGGCGGGTGCCTGAGCCTGCTGAGCTATTTCTACTGGACGACGTGTATTATGTATGCATTAATATGGTTCTGTAATAGTCAATCGCGCCCTGCTGCTGTAGTCTGCCATCGCAGCCCGGGGGGTCTTCCCCACTCGTTTGCTCGTCGTCTCATGGGACTACTACTGTCCCGGCTGCTGCTGATGCATATGCCGCGAAGCCCACTGCCGCGCCAGTACTCCATGATTGTAGCCCTGCCTAGATAATACAACAGCAACGTCTGATACTCTACAGGACCATTGTTAGACCGTTATCCATTCAGCACGACGCCGAAAGCTGCGACCGAGCCTGCCGGTGCTGCTCATACTACCCGCGCACAGAGAGACGCCCGTCAGTGTCAATGGGGGCGGAGGGAAAAAAAAAAAAGAAAAAAGCACGCGCTGTTCGCCTAGCTGTGCTTGCCTGCTGTGCGGGTGGGTGGTGAAAATAATAGGTAAAGAAAGAGAGCGAGAGAGAGAGAGAGAGAGAGAGTCAGTCACAAGCCGGGGCCGGATTGTGCTCGCATCTTTCTCATCGTCAGCCTGCTGCTCACCTTTTCTTTTGCATTGTCCGATTCAATTTGTGCCATCTATTTCCGGTGTTTGTTTGGGTCGCCTGTACGTGCCATGTCTTGTGTGTGCCTGCAATCGTCACTAATCTCTGCCTTCTAGACGGGACCTGCCTTTCCTTTGTGTGGGTGGTTTTTTCGCATTACAATTTCACTCTGTCAAAGGTTGCCGACTGTCAGTCTGTTTGCAACATATAGCGCAACTAGCTCTACTTTACTTCCTTGTGTCTCTTTTACAATTCTCTTGATCGGATCAGGCTTCAAATGGCGTCGACTGGTTCGCCCGGTCTTGAAGCACCGTCGTCGTCTTCCGATCCCGATGCTCTCCAGCAGCAGCAACAGCTCCAGCAGCCTCAACCTCTGCCAATGGCTCAATTGCACCAACAAGGCTTTCAGCAAAGACCGATCTATCAATCTCAGTATATACAACAACCATTGATGCCAGCAATGGCTGGCCAATGGCAATATCAGCAACAGCAGCAGCAGCAGCAGACACCTCGCGCGGCACACCATTACTCTACTCCGAGAAGTCAATTACAGCAACAGCAGCCGCCACCACCACCACAACAGGCGATGCTGCCTCACATGGCTTTGAGGGTTGCGCCTAATCAGTACGTGAACTACTCTTACTATCCAATCTACTCAGCTCCCGTCATGCAGCCGGCTGGTGGTCAGCCCATCGGGACTATTGCAACCGGTACTGCTACTCCCACTCCTTCGGCAAGCAGCCCATCTGGCGGCAGCGGGACCAGTTATGCAGGCCAATCTAATAATGCATCTCCGGGGTACCAATTACCGTATGGTCCATATGCCGCCGCCGCCGTTGGCGCTGGCACTGCTCCTCCGACGATTGCTTATTCACAGCTGCTAGCTTACTCCAACATGATTCCTTCAACCCAGGTAGCAGCAACCTCTCCCAGTATGCAACCACGGCAAATGATGGGTGGAGCCTCTAATATACCCGCCTCGTCTACTTTTACCGCTACCGGCCAGCCATCATCGTCCGTAAGGCGGCACATGTCTGATCCGTTTGTACCGATGGCTGGGACCGAGCAGGCTCTGTCCGGTGCTGCTGGCGGAGGTCAGTTTGCACGTCCCATGACGCAGTACCAGCAATTGCCACCGCCAATGACTGCTAATACATTCTATGGCTCGATGATGGGTAACTCTAGCAACCAACGCGCTTACTACTCGCATCAGCAGCAACCGGTTCTCAACCAATCCCCATACCACCACCACCACCATCATCACCACTACACCAACTACCGCCACCAGCAGCAAACCGCTCAGTTAACTGTACCGACGACGACAAGATCCGGCCAGCCTTTACTCCCCCGCGGCCCGCCTCGGAAACCGAAACAGTCCGGCCATGCGCTGTGGGTGGGCAACTTACCACCGATGGCTACCGTGCTGGATCTCCGAGACATGTTTGCGTCGGCTGAGATCGAGTCGGTGTTTTTGATATCGATGTCAAGCTGTGCGTTTGTCAACTACAAATCACTTCAGGCCGTGAACGATGCTCTCGACAAGTTCAAGCGGTCAGGGGGCATCCTGCGGGGGTCCAAGCTCGTGGCTCGGCTGCAACGCGGATCGTTGGCAGACCGCAACCCGGTGGATCAGATCATGCCGTCGTCTTCGTCGTCGCTGCCGTCGCCGTCGCCATCGTCATCGTCGTTGGTGTCACCGATGCCGATGTCTCCCGACTCGCCAACCACGAGCGTGACCACGCCGGACGGCGGCGGCACAAAGACGCACATCTCGTTCGCCAGCCGGGAGAACTATAGTGATGCATATTTCATTGTCAAATCGTTGACTGTAGATGATCTCGAGCTATCGGTCAGCACTGGCGTATGGGCTACACAGGCTCACAACGAGCAAGTCCTGAACGAGGCCTATAACAGGTTTGAGGATGTTTATCTAATCTTCTCTGCCAACAAGTCGGGCGAATATTTCGGATACGCTCGAATGGCAAGCTCGATCGCAAGGGCAGCCATGTCTGATAACATCCCAGGCGATGAAGACCGGAGAAAAGAACAAGAACAGAAACAAGAAGAACAAGGACAAGACCAAGAACAATACAAGGATAAAAGCGTAGGATTGATCCCCCAAGATGCAGATGCATCGGTGTCATCTACGCCGTCAGCGCCGGCCATCGTCGTCCCAAGCCAACAGGATCTGCCGAAGACCACATACACACCGGCTACCGAGACGGCGCCAGCCGGCAGAGTGATTGACGACTCTCTACGAGGGACCATATTCTGGGAAGTAGCGACTGACACCGATACCGGGCCGGAAGATGCCGTGGCATCATCATCATCATCATCATCAGCAGCAGCAGCAGTAGCAGCGACTGACGGCACCGAACCGCAGCAAGGCCAGGCATCGCCGTTCAAGGTCGAATGGATCTGTACCGACCGGCTACCATTTTTCAAGACCAAAGGCCTGAAGAATCCATGGAATGCCAATCGGGACGTTCGCGTGGCCAGAGACGGCACCGAGCTCGAGACATCGGTTGGCAGGCGATTGCTGGCATTGTTCCAGCAGCAGCCAATGCCAATAGCGGGCTTGAGCTTGCAAGAGCAACCACCACCGCCACCACCGTCTCTGCAAGAACAGGTCGTCGTTGACGCTCCAGCTGACACCGAGGCCGTCTATTGCCCGGTGGTGATTGAAAGCAACGTCGCGGACTAGATGTTTACATCTTCATCCAGGTGTACAAGTTAATTGCATGAAACAGTCAGCTTGGGATTGTAATGTTGTTTAAAGAACTGCATTTGCTCTTGATGCATCAGCATGCACCAGTTTCCTTTGTATATTTAGAGGGCCGTTATACCCTTCGCCGTCGGAGATTAAGTTAACCTAACTACTGGTTGAGTCAGTAACCCCCGCGCCAGGGCGGGCGGCGACCAAGTAAGTTTAGCTGTGGGCATATACATACGCACGAATCATGGCTGTCAGGTCGACTCGAAGCGATCGCTTTTACCGCGGCGACAGGCCGAAGCCGGGCATTTGGTGGACAACGAAGACTGAAGGACAGAGACGCGTATTGCAGTTCGGGCTATCTGTTTTATTTATTGCTTCATCATATTCGCAGAACCAGCATATACTCACGTAGTAAATTGCCGTCCGTCCGTCCGTCGGTCTGTCGGTTCCTGAAATAGCCCGCCGCTCCGACCTTCCGACGGTGGAGAGCGCGAACAATACAAAACAATCACAAAAATTATCAGATCGAACTCTGTCATCCCGCCGCCGCGCCATACAGACAAGATTAAACCAGAAAAAAAAATAAAAAAAAAATAAAGGACCGTCTTGGGGTGCATGGCTCTGCAAATTTGTTATTGTCGTTGAGTTCGCCCGCTCGTGGGTTATTTTAGCAGCGCCTCGAGGGCAGAAGCGCGCCGCGTGGGCTGGCAGAAAAATTTTTTTTTATCAGATCGTTTCTGGCTTGATTTGGTTAATCACTTCACCCGCACGCACTTCAAGAGGACTCAACGAGCAGCAAGCAAGCAGACGACAAACAGACGGCCAGAGAGGTGTGAGTGAAATGGTAGTATAGCTAACGTAGACGAATTTGATTTACTTGTACGATCTAATTGTGTTTGTTGTTGTATACAAAAGCCCAAACTGGACGTCTGGGACTCAAAGCTCGGCTCGGAAACGACGACGGCCGTCGTGATTCGTCGTCGGGTGTGCGAACTTTAATGCCGAAGAGAACCGACCACGACCGACGCCAATCTTGTTTGCCTACTTTTCTACCTTCTGTCGTCGAGTTTCGTTCTCGGGTCAGAAATTAGGGAGGGGGGGGGGGAGGGCATTTTTGTTGTTTTTTTTTTTTTTTGTTTTTTCGTCTGAGTCTTCGTCCGAGTCAACGCCGGTGAATTTGCAGGCTTGTCGATAATAACTCGGTTCCTACAAGAATGTCATTAATATACGAGTGTGATTAGTTTGAAACATAGAAGAACAAGAACAAGAACCAGTAGAAATAATTATACAAGTATAGTGAAGTCACAGAAACAGTAGACCTTAAACAATCCGAGTAAACCAAACGCATCTGTACAAAAATAGGCCATATAAATGAAAGCCAAGAAAAATGCAGTTATATATCACATGTCATTCATTATAAAGCTTCATCTGCTTCAAATGAATCAGATGCTTTTCCAGAATCTCCAGCAGATTTTCCTTTGTGAACGGCTTGGCGAGCACGTCGTTCATGCCGTGCGAGTAGTACGTGATCACGTCGTTGCCGCTGACGTTGCCGGTCATGGCGATGATAGGCGTCAGCGGGTCGAACTGGCGGATGAGCGACGCTGCCGACACGCCGTCAAGGTTGGGCATGATGATATCCATCAGCACAATGTCGTACTTGGTTATGTTCATCTTGTTCACCGCCTGCAGTCCGTCCACCGCCAGATCGGCCTCGCAGCCAAAAAACTGTAGAAACTTGTTCGACACCCGCCGCGACGTGGCGTCGTCCTCGACCAACAGCACTTTCGGCGGGACTGCCCAACTCTCAGAGAACCGAGGCGCCGCCGCCATCACCTGAGCAGCGGCAGCGGCAGCAGCAGCAGCGTCGGCAGCGCTGGACTGGGGAGACTTTGACGACCGTCGGGAATCGTTGTGGTCGCCGGAATCGTCAACGTCAATCATCTGCTCGTCGCCGGTTTCGCTCACGACGGCGCTGCTCTCGTTGTCATTATCCGACTGGCTCGCTGAATGCTGTATCTGGTCCATGATCTTCTTTGACTGGCCGTCTTTGAAAAACTGCTGCTGCTGCATATACAGCTGCGACGACGTTGACGACGTCACCACCTGGACCCGCTTCGCCAGTTCGCTCAGATAATCCAGTCCTTGCTGCTGCTGCTGCTGATGATGATGGTCATCCATGTTCATGCTGTGGAAGTCGTCCGGCGTCCCGCTCATCATCGCATTCGATGGTGTGAAGTCGGATATGTTTTGTGGTGTGCCGGCCGCGACCACGGTACCGCCGGCGCCGGCGCTGCCAGCGCCGCCAGACGCGCCGGACGTGTTCTGCAAATGTGTCAGCATCCCGCGCATGAGCTCGTCTCGGGCCTCGTTAGATTTCTGCATGGTAATCATCGAGTTTAATGTGTTTTCGTAGTTCGACGTCAGGGTCTCGATGTGCTTCGTGAACAGCGCCTGGCTCGATTTGAGATACTCAATCTCGGACTCGAGCTGGGTGACGTGTTCCGAGCTCGCTGCGTTCTCGGTGTGGAGAACAGCGGCTTTCTTCGGTGCCGGCGTTTTACGTTTGATGTTGTCGAGCTGTGTTTTGTTATGCAGTTGGAAATCGGGATGCTTGAACTCCCATGCCTACCCATTAGTACCTCCGCCCGCCGTCAAAGTTTGTTATGGCTAGAAACTCACGCTTTCGCCGTACGGACATACTCCGGTTTCATCGGTCGTCCGGACCTTGTGAAAATCATATTTGTTCAATTGGCGCACAAACGACGCAAAATTGGAGTGCTTGAAATGGCGAGGCAGGATCGATTTTGTGAATTCGTTGGTGTCCACCACCACGAACGAGTCGCCCCGGTCTGACCATCGGACAATCTCCTGATGTGACTCGTCCTCCAGCATTCTGCGGTGATTAGCCTATGAACCTCCCAGTACACTCTGAGTACATACTTAAATAACTTCTTGACCTATATTTCCCCAGCCATGTTAGCCCCTCAATCATCACGATAAACCCAACAACCACAAAATAGGTACTCACAAAGTCGCTTGACGACCCCGACGCACTTCCCTGCTGGGAAGATGTATTTTGGTAACCAGACATTGTTTCTGCAGAATCAAGAGAGGTTGACGGCAGCAGAAGAACCACACACGTAGATGTACAACACGCCAACAAGGTAGTACCGGGCGGGAAACACTTCAAGTTATAGAACAGAACCTAGCCAGATCATAGACACATGCACAACCAAACCAGGCAGTACGAGTTCTTGCCACTTCTTGCAGGAACTAAACAGCAGGCCACTTGAGAAGAAGAAGAAGGAAAAAAAAAAAAGGAAACCGCCCAGTTGCCCACACGAATTCCCGGACGCTATATACGTGCAGAAGCTCGCTCGCACGCTCGACAAGGACCAACAACTGGAGAACGAGCGTAGTGCAACAAAAAAGCAAGCCCGAGGAGAAGAAGGGAACAACCACCACCAGCGCCTAAAAGCGTCAACTCTAAAACTTGGCACTGGCACCTAACTCAATTGACTCGTCGCTGGTCGTCGTATGCTTTGCCTGGCTCGGGAGAGAGCAACGGACTGGTTTTTGGTTTTCGTTTCGGATCTGCTTTTGTTGCTCGGGTCTGCTGGGTAGAGTGCGCTCTGGGGTGGTTCCGCGGCGTTGAACAGCCAAGCACACACGGTTACGCAGGCTGCTGCAGGCGGCGATACCGGCACGGGTTTGACGACGGAGAACAACAGCAAAAGCTCACTGTGTAACAGACCGTCAACGTCCACCGACAAGCTGGTTGAACAGACAGTCAAACCAGCGAAACGTGGGCCCGCTTGAAGCTGACAACTGGTGCTGGGCTCCTGCCTGCCTCTTCCGGCAGCAATTAAACGCAGCTAGTTCGTCGGCCTCGAAACTCGGGTTTGGTTCTGTTTGGGCTACGGGCGGGCCATTCGGTCCCACGTTAGATTATCGCGAGGTCCGGTTGATTTTGATCAATCTGATAAAAACTTTTTCTTTCCCGCCGCTGGGCTGCTTGCCTGCTTAGGCCATCGCGTCAAGAGTCTAGACTCACGACGCTGACTGTAAGCGGCGGCGGTGGCCCGGCGGGCTGCTCCGTCAGCGATTAGCTAAGCAGCCATGCGAAACCGGCGGGCTGCTCCCGTCAGCGATTAGCTAAGCAGTCATGACTTCACCGCCGGTTTCGCACACTCACCAGCAAGTATTTTGTTGTCGCAAATGACAACTGACTACGTTGTCGTGTCTGGAAGCGAACGTGTTGCCGTAGCAGCTGTCGCCGATACCGGCGCCGCCATCGCGCTTGGCTGGCATGACAGCAGCAGCAGCCGGGATTGGCTCACGTAGAACGTTAACTAAGCTGGGCCTTGCATGACCAGGCCGAGTGCGCTTACCCCGGTGCAGCCTTGGTTTATTCGTGCTGGTGCTAGTTCTTCTCACTGGCAGGCAGATGGCATGCAGTCATTTCGCTTAGTGCAGAGTAGCGTGGCCGCGCCGTAGCAGGAAGTACGTTGTAAACCGCCGTGTTTATGAGGACGGCCCATTTTGCACACCCCGGGTTGGTTGGCTATATGTACTCCCCAGGTGTTTGGCACCGTGAAATGTTGCTGAACTCGGCAGATCATTTGCATACCATGCGATACCTAACAAGCATGGCTGAACAACCACAGATACCAAATTCACTGCCGAAAGGCCGGCCTGCCAGCTTCAAACTAGAGTCACTAGAGCTGGCGCGAATGAACCCAGTCGACGGACAGTTCGTCACCAGCGACGGCGGCCAGCCCTACAAAGTGCGACCACGCGGTGCCGCCAGTGAGGCCTCAGCGGCAGCACTGAATTCGCTAAACTCGTACCTGATCGCATCTCTTCACCGGTCGGCTTCCGAACCAGAGCTCAGCCGTGACACCTACGCGGCACTGCATCATAGCGCATCGACCCGGCCGGTGCAAATCACCGACCTGGCACCGTTCCAGCAACAGATCATGTTGTCGGCAATGGACTACGTGTCCGGGATCCTGCGGCCGCCGGCGCCCAAGCTGTGGCCGCTGAGTCTGCAAGACATCTCCGCCGACCACGTCGCATACCCCGATTCCCAGCACCTGCCACACGGCGTCACGGCGGCGCCAGCCACCATAGCTATACCCAATTTCAGAAACCAGGACGTGCTCGGAACCGTGAAAAAAGCCGCCGAGCATCTCAGGTTCGTGCTCAGGGGATCCAGCCGCGTGCCAACCATCACCCACTCTCTGTTCCCGCCAGCGTTAGCCATCGGTGTCACCCACGTCCCTGGCAACAACGACCGGGAGCTGGTGCTGCTGCTCGAGTTCCCACCGGACTTGGCTCTGATCGAGTACACCTACGCGGTCCCGGTCTACGAATTCGTGAACTCGGTTCTATCCCGTGTACCCGCCCGGGACCGGTCCATCACCAAATGGCTGCACCTCAACAACTCGTCCAGCGCGCACGGCATCAACATCTCACAAGTCCACACCGGCGTGGCGGTCCCGGCATTCCTGGTCCGTCATGCGCTAAGAACCATCAGCCTGATGTTCCGCTCTAGAAAGCTTCAGTACCAGCATCAAGCATTGTGGACGGCGCTGTCGTTCTACATGCTCAACACCCCCATCGCCATGCCCGACGGCAGGATCTTGGCCAGGAACAGTCTCGACGGCGGCGGCGGCGGCCTTCCCACCGGAAGCTGGCTGTCTGAATGCGCACAGGCCATTGTCGACTTTGTTCTCGCCCAGTATCTGATCGGATGTGACAACAAGCTGGGCATTATCACCGTCGGCGTATAACCCCCCGATAACACAAAACAAAGCACTCTCCCAAGATCAAAAATAGTTATATCAACAATCAAATTAAACTTTTATTATCCAATTCCTCATACCCAATAGTATGTAACACCTGTGCTAATATAAAAAATATGTGTATATACAAAAATCGTGCTTGCCACCCCCAGACTTGACAATCAAACACAACTCAACGCAAACCACACTCACACACATACACACACACGGTTCTCACGAACGAGAACGTCTACAAGTGTGCAAATGCGAGTAGCGTTTAGTTACGTAGTGCTTGTATCAGACTATTTTTAGGCATAAACGACGACAAAACGAATTGACAAAAAATAACCATAACAGGTCTCAATCATAAAGAAACAACAAATTAGTAGCATATTAGTTCTTCCTCTTTATCGCAGAAATTCTTTTTGTGACATATAAACATTATTCGTGCGCAAGTGTGTAAACAAAGGTCTAAATTTTTTTTTGGTTGGGTGGGTTACATATCAGTACCCAGGACGAGAGCGAGAAGCGCCATGCGAACATAAAGGCCGTACTTCATCTAAATCAAACGGGTTAGTCTTCTCAAAACCTCACTAAAATATGTCTCCAGTGAAACACTTACCTGTCTAAAGTAGGCAGCGCGCTGGTCGAAATCGATCTCGGCACTGATCTCGTTGTTGCGAGGGAGCGGGTGCATGACACACATGTGCTTCTTGGCGTGCTGCAGCGAGCTGTTGTCGACAATGTACGTGTCCTTCAACCGCTCGAACTCAGCCAGGTCCGCGAACCGTTCCTTCTGAACCCGGGTGCAGTAAAGCACGTCGGTGGCGGCGACGATCTCCGGCGTAAACTCCTCGGTCTCAAGCATCAGCATGCCAGCCTTCTCCAGCTCGTCACGGTACTCCTTTGGAAGCATAAGCTGCTTCGGCGCCACCAGCTGGATCCGCACCTGGTAGTGTCGCAGCAGCGTGCACAGCGAGTGCACCGTGCGACCATACTTCAAGTCTCCCATGAACGTGACGGTGATACCGTTAACAGTGCCGAGCTCCTCGCGGATCGTGAACAAGTCCAAAAGAGCTTGAGTAGGGTGCTCCAGTGATCCGTTACCTAAACCAATTAGTCCTACGCTTACCACATACGGAAATAGCACAGATACATACCAGCATTGAAAATAGGGATAGGCGAGTACTTGGCAGCAATCCCGACCGATTCCTCAGACGGGTGGCGAATGGCAATGCCATCACTATAACACGCCAACGTACGGATCGTGTCTTCCAGCGACTCGCCCTTCAACACCGACGACGACGACACCGGTACCGCAACCACACGACCACCAAGACGCTGCATGGCGGCGTCGAACGACGACGCAGTTCTGGTCGACGGCTCGTAGAACAGAGTGCACAGCACGCGGTGATGGAGAATATCCAGCACTCCCTGGCGCTCGACCGCAAGTCTCATTTCCTGAGCGATCGTGAACAAGATGTGCAAGTCACTGCGCTCGAACTGGGACACTGACAAGATGTGCTGGCGCAAGAACGGGTTGTTGGAACGCAGAGCAGTTGCCAGCGCCGACGTCGGCGACAGCTCGCGTCTGATCGACGACTCGATCGTCGCCGGAGCAATGACTGGCGTCGGGGCAACGATCGCGTCTTCAAATCCAGACTTGGATATGCGCGGGGACATAGGCTTGGCGTTGACCGGCACTGCTGTAGATGTACCGGTCACAGTTCGCACGTGTCGTTCGACCTTGAATGCTCCAGAAGCAGACATGTCAGTGCCGATGGTGCCGGCAGCCAAAACATGACCATCCAAACAGGCGGTTTGCCCATTGAACGTCACACGCTGAATACGTCCCGTAAGCTTCTTGCCCACAAACGGCGACCACAGAGCACCCTCCTTCTTGACATACTGGCGATCAATCGCAACTTCCACAAACGTGTCAGCCTGGTCATGCAAGTCGAAAATCGCCCGAGGGTTGGTGTGGAACTTTGTGATGATATCGTCCAGAGTCAACCGGCCCTCGGTCATTGCTGTCAACAGCAACGGCAGCGCATCGTCGACTCCGATTCCGGGGGCGACCTTCTGTCCAACATCTTGAGCAATCTGCGAAGGAATCAGGCCAATAGAGAAACAGTCAATTACATCCAAATGATCCCACAAAGCAGCCTGGTCTTCCTTGGTAAGCAACATGGTCGAATCTGGCATGTCATCCTGCGACAAAAACAAGCTGTACACACTGACATCACAGGTAACCTGCAGACCCTTTTCTTTGCTCAAAGCAATCAGGGCGATGTCGTCCTTCGACGTCACGTTCATAACATGGATCGGACGACTGTGCAACGAAGCCAGCAGCAAGATCGACGCCAGGTCTGTCGTGCGAGCGTCTGTCACGATCGGTTTTTGCGACGGCCATACCTTGAAATGCTCAGTCACCGCCGCGACCTTGTTGATGTTGCCGGAAAAGTTGTTGAACGGAATGAACAGAGATGCCACTTTGGACGTGACCTGAGCCAGTTGCTGCGAGTTGGTAGCCGTCGCCGCCACAGAAAAGTTATAGTCGGTGTACCCGTTATTCTCGGTATTTCCTTGAGCAGTGACCAGGGCACGAGAATCAGTAAGTGACGACTCAAGGCCTAGGGGAATGATCCGCAGCATGGTGAAACCAGCCGCCAGTGACGCCTTGCTAATGATTTCGAAATCAGTCGAACCCTCAGAAACAAGTCCTGGCACAAACGCCGCGATGTTGATCAAGCCGGGGAGCTGGACGGTGCTGTGACTTGTGATCAAGTCGGTGTTACTGATGCCGAGCTGGAAGTTACGGGCCAGAGCTTCGACCAACAGCTTGGCATTTTTCACGTTCGTCACCAACGGAACAGAGTAGTCCACAGCCATCCGTCGCGACTGGTAGCCCTTGCTCATGTACGACGCAGGGCGTCGGAATCGGTTAGCAGAAGGCAAGTTGATATAGAGATCAATCAGGTTGTTCGCCAAATGCTGAGTCAGCGAGTATTCAGACTTCTGTTCCGCCTCGTCGTTGAGAACCTCCAAGTACTGCACCGGAAGACCGTGCTCTTGAATAAAGTCAGCAGTACCAGCAGTAGCAAACAAGCTGTAGCCAAGCTCGTGGAGTTTCTTGACCGAAGGTAAGATCTCTGCTTTCTCTTTGTACGAACCGATCGAAAGCAGAATGTTCTTTTTCGGTAAGTGGAACCCGGTGGCCATGAGGGCCTTCAAGTAAGCCTCGTACTTGTTGTTGCCGAACGCAGCCACTTCACCAGTCGAAGCCATCTCAACACCGAGAACGGGATCGGCACCAGACAAACGGGAAAACGAGAACTGCGGAACCTTCACGGCAACCCGGCCCTCTGGAATTGGATCATCGGGCGCAGGATACGGGTTGACAGGCAATCCAGCAATGGCTTTAGTAGCAATCTCAATAAGATCAACACCAAGAGCCTTGGACACGAATGGGAATGAACGAGAAGCACGAACGTTGCACTCGATAACCTTGATTTCGTTGTCTTTGGCAATGAATTGGATGTTGAACGGACCGGTAACGTTTAAAGCGTAACCAATCTTCTGAGTAGCAATCTCAATCCGTCGCACCGTCTCGGGGTCAAGATCCTGAGGCGGCACAATCAAGGTGGCATCTCCGGAATGCACACCGGCATTCTCCACGTGCTCTGAAATGACATGCATTAACATTTTGCCGTCCCGGGCAACCGCGTCCATCTCGATCTCTTTGGCATTCTCAATGTACTTGGAAATAACGACCGGGAAATCGCGAGACACCTCGACTGCCTGCTGCAGGTAGCTTGCCAAATCATCCTTGGAGTAAACCGTGTTCATGGCAGCACCTGATAAAACGTAAGACGGCCGCACAAGTACAGGATAAGACACCTTCTCGCAAAACGCGGCTGCCTCGTCAATCGACGTAAGTTCCTTCCAAGCAGGCTGGTCGACGCCAATTCTATCCAGCATGCGGGAAAACTTGTATCTGTTTTCAGCAGTGTCAATCATTTCTGGCGACGTTCCAAGAATCTTCACGTTCTGTCTATACAGCGGCAAGGCGATGTTGTTGGAAGTCTGGCCACCCATGGAAACAATCACACCGCTCGATCTCTCCAGCTGGTAGATATCGAGCACGCGCTCGAGATTGATACTTTCAAAGTACAACCGGTCGGCTTCATCGTAATCGGTGGAAACCGTTTCAGGATTGTAGTTGACCATGACAGTCTTGATCTTGCGCTCGCGAAGGGTTCGCACCGCTCTGACAGCACACCAATCGAACTCGACCGAAGAGCCAATTCGGTAGACACCTGAACCAAGCACCATAACACCATGGTCATCGAACTTGATGTCATGCTGGGAAGCATTGTACGTGAGGTACAGGTAGTTTGTGAAACACGGGAATTCAGCAGCCACTAGACCATTAGCACGTGAAAAGCATCTCGGCATATTAAGCGAGACATGTTCTTACCAGTATCAATCTGCTTGACGAAGGGTGTAATTCCACATTCCAATCGACGCTGACGCACAGCTAACTCATTGGATCCCATAAACTTGGCAATCTGACGATCTTCAAAGCCTAACTGCTTAGCTTCCCGCAAGACGGTCGGGGGGATACTGTTGAGATTATATTGCTCAAGCGAGGTACCATAGTTGATCAGTCTAGACAGCTTGTTCAAAAACCATTTGTCAATCTTGGTGAGTTCCCAGATCTTGTCAACCGTGTAGCCTGAGTACATCGCATTGGCAATCGCGAACAGACGCTGATCGGAAGGCGTCTGAAGTTCAGTGTCTATGTCGATAGACATCAACGCATCGGTAGCATTGAATCCGAGGTTATGGTAATCGATTGATCGAATACCCTTTTGAATCGCTTCTTCAAACGTGCGACCGATGGCCATGATCTCACCGACGGACTTCATCGAAGACGAAAGCGCAGTGCTGACACGAGTGAACTTCTTGAGATCCCATCTGGGGATCTTGACAACAACATAGTCGAGCGAGGGTTCGAAGCAGGCACAGGTAAGCTTGGTCACTGAGTTCTTGACCTCATTCAGGGGGATATTCAAACCAAGCTTGGCAGCAACAAACGCCAATGGATAGCCCGTAGCCTTTGAAGCCAAAGCCGAAGACCGCGAAAGACGAGCATTGACCTCGATGATACAGTATTCCTTGGAGAAAGGATTCAATGCATATTGAATATTGCACTCTCCGACAACGCCCAAATGTCTAATCACGTTCACTGCGGTGGTACGCAGCATGTTGTAATCCTCATCCGAAAGCGTCTGGGAGGGAGCAATGACAATCGAATCACCGGTGTGGATACCAAGAGGATCAAAGTTTTCCATGTTGCAGACCGTGATGCAGTTGTCTCTTGAGTCGCGCACCACTTCATACTCGATTTCCTTCCAACCCTTCATACTTCGTTCAATAAGAACTTGAGGAGACGCAGCAAAAGCCTTGTTGCACAGCTCAATCAGCTGCTGCTTGTCCTCAGCAAAGCCAGACCCAAGACCGCCCAAAGCGTAGGCGGCACGAACAATGACTGGGAAGCCAATATACTCGACTGCAGCAAGAGCCTCGGCCATGTTCATGGCAGAAGCAGACTTGGCACACTTCTCACCAATCTCTTCCATGCTACGAGCAAAAAGTTCACGATCCTCGGTGGTGATGATGGTGTCAATCGAAGTACCAAGCACCTTGACTCCGAGACTCTCAAACTCGTCCTTGAGCTGAATACCAACGTTCAAAGCCGTCTGACCACCAAACGTTACGTAAATAGCATCGGGTTGTTCGTGCTTGATGACTTTGCGAACGAAATCCGGTGTGACTGGAAGAAAGTACACCTTATCAGCAAGACCTTTCGAAGTCTGGATCGTAGCAATGTTGGGGTTGATCAAGATGGTGTAGATTCCTTCTTCTTTCAAAGCCTTGATGGCCTGCGATCCCGAATAGTCGAACTCGCCAGCCTGACCAATCGAAAGACCGCCAGAACCAAGGACCAAGACCTTCTTGACATCAACACGAGGAAGTTTTCTGTCAACAACTTCCTTTGGCTCGCCCGGCATGACGGCCTGGACAAGCTGCCCGAGATCGCTTGACTGTTTGCAAGACTCAATGAACGTGTCAAACAGCCACTCAGTATCACGAGGACCGGGAGTAGACTCGGGATGGAATTGGACGGAAAAAAATGGAAGCTTGGTGTGGTAGATTCCCTCATTCGTACCGTCGTTTGCATTCACAAACAGTTCTTTCCAATTCTCTTGAAGAGTTGGCACATCGACGGCATAACCGTGGTTCTGGGAGGTGATGTAACAACGACCATTGACCAAGTTTGTGCAAGGAATGTTGTGGCCACGGTTACCAAACTTGAGTTTGAGAGTAGAGGCTCCAGAAGCACGAGCGAGCAATTGATGTCCCAAACAAATACCGAAAATGGGGGTCTTGGCGACGCCCATAGCCTTACGGATATTATCAACTGTGACTGACATCTGAGCTGGATCACCAGGACCATTACTAATGAACAGACCATCGTATGCTGATTCAGAATTGAAGTCATAATCCCACGGTACAACCGTAAGCTCGACACCACGATTAACAAAGCAGCGGATCTGGTTGTATTTCATTCCAACATCAACCGCCAAGATACGCAGAACTCTGCCGTCTTTCTTCTTGATAGCGGTGGATGGGTCCGGGCGATACGTAACAGGCTTTGCGATAGACACGTCGGCGACCAAGTTGAGTTGGTTGGGATCATGCCACTCAATAGACTCGTAGTTGGACTGCCATTCAGAAATTGAATCCGTAGAACCATTGATCGACGGGAAAAGCAATTTTCCCAACAAGCTACCCTTCTCACGGATAACCTTGGTGAGGGCTCGGGTGTCGACACCGTAAACAGCAGGGATGCCCTCCTCTTTAAGCCATTCTCCTAGAGAAGACGTAGCCAGATAGTGAGAGAAATCGTCGGTATAGTCACCGACAATGAGACCAGCAACGTGGATGCGCTTCGATTCGAAATGAGTCGGCAGATTCGTCAACGCGTCGACGGTGTCCCTGGAGGGCACACCGTAGTTGCCGATCAATGGAAAAGTGCAAATTAGAATCTGGCCTTCGTAGGAGGGATCAGTGATGGACTCGGAATATCCGACCATGCCTAGATTGTCGAGATCAGCCACCTGCTAGAACACAATTGGCAAGGTAGGCGCGTTGTCCAAGAAAACTTTCGCCTCCATGCCTATACCAAATCGCACAGAAACTTACCGGTCGAGAATACAAACTCGCCAGAGACCGACTTTTCAGCGCCAAATGAGTATCCCTGTGCTCTCGTGCCGTCCTTGAGCTCGAGGGCAACAAGCTTTTTGTCCTTGCCGCCATTGATCGCACTCGTGACAGGAGGGGTGATATAGGAGATCTGTGATTCGATGGACTCCATGAGTGGAGGGTCCGGGAAATAGGTCTGACCAGCAGTCGGAGATGCAGACAGCGGAGAGAACTGGGTGCTCGAGAGTCTGCGACCTGGAGAGCCGATCGGAATAGCAGACATGTTGACCGTTGAACGCAGGTGAAGTGAGGCACTGGAGTGATGCACACGAGACGAGAAGGACAGCGGACAAGTCTTGCAAAGTTAACAACAACTGGCACGATGACGGTCTTCCTCAATCAGACAGCTCCTGACTTACTTCAACTCTGCTCTTCCCAAACACCTGAGTGGGTCGAGAGAGAGAGAGAGAGAAGAGAGGGAAAAATATATGCCGAGTCAAGAAGGAGCTTTGGGACCTTTAGTATATTTTTTTTTTTCGACTCTGCAAGACGGCTCACCAAAAATTTTTCGCGGTGGGAGGAATCGCTTAAGGCCGGGTTACGTTTTCTCTTGGTGGGCATCGAGACCCCGCGGATGGGCATAAATAGGATTATACAACTTTGGTTTAAGGTGAGAAGTTCGGCATAATTCAATCAACACACTTTGTGTTAGTAATCTAGTAAGGCTAGTATCTCCAGTTTCGGGATAATGCAAAAACGTCCTAATCTGGGTTCATGGAGGTGGGCCTGCTTGCGATGAGCTACTAACATCTACGAGCGCAACCAATGGATGGTATAATCCTCCCAAGACAATAAGCGTACGGAGAAATACGACCGGCGCCTGATCGACCAAACCGAAACGAATGCCGTTGACAAAGCTAGGCTCGGGTGGTACAGTTCTTACAGAACTGTAACTGTAGCTCTATGTAAACTTTGTTTTATTGTCGTGCTCTTCACCGATATATACGGTTTTTGGCGCTCTCCATTAGAACTAAGCTTCAGTCCACGAGATCAGGAACATCATACCCGCACCGAGAAGCATAGCAACCGCCTGCCAGGCGCCCTTCTTGAGCTCGCCAAATACCGACAAACGGGAATCCGTCTCGAGAATCTCTGGAATCACACCAACCGTGGCGATATACAAAAACCCTCCCGCTGTAAATGGGAGAACAAGGTCGCCAACGGTACATGTAGTTCCAAATAAGCCGCCCGCACCTTGAACTTGCGATTCCTTATCTGCGTCTGAAGCAGTGGACAAATACTGGATTCCGATGCCAATAAACGTTCCCAAAAATGCTCCAATAGCAGTAATGAACTGAGCACCCATTGCTTTGGATTTGGAAAATCCACCCTGGATTAATAACGCAAAGTCTCCTACTTCGTGGGGAATCTAGGCGTCAGCAATAGTCAATAGCCGAACACATCAAACAGATAGTACCTCTAAGTCCTGTTAGTCAAAATGTTACCGTACCAAACGTTTGCGAAACTTACCGTGGAAAAATACCGCCAGCGTGGTAGTTGCGCCTACGCTCGGACTAACATAAAACGATGCTGCAATGGCCAGGCCGTCTGTAATGTTATGAGAGAAGTCCGCAATCAAGTTCAGATAAGCCGACAGCTTCACAGATGCGCCCGGTTCGTTGCTGACGAGATTCTTTTCTTCGACTATTTCTGTGTTGGCAGTACCAGTCTTTCGACTACGAAGACCTTCGCTGGATCCAGCAGGCACCGCGGTACTGGTGCCAGAATTGTCTGCAATATCGTGGGAATGAGAGTGCCCGTGCTCGTGGTTGCCACCTTCACCACCAAAAATACGCATAGACTTGTCCAGTACAATAAAAGCCTAGTTGATGGGGTTAGTATCATGACATGAATACAGCTGGAATCTGTCTCGAAACACATACCGCGAATCCAAAGAAAATCGCAAGCCCCAGCAGCGAGTTACGATGCTCTTCGACCAGTACAAACGATACATGATCTGGATCATGGCTTTCTCCGAGGAATGTCTGCGGCAGAAGATGGAAGAAGACGTCACCAAGAAGGCCGCCGACCGCAAATGACACAAGAATTGAGAGCGACGAGGGATCGATATTAGGTGGAATCTGTTCCAATCAGACGACGACGACAACAACAACATGAGAATAGATTTGGATGTGTATACGCACCAAGGCAAGAAACAGATTCGGAGGTCCGGAAATGTAGGCCGTAGCGAGAATTGCATTCACTCCAGGCCCTAAAATGATTCTGGTCAGAGACATCCGACCGGATTGTCGCAACCACACTTACCAAACGGAAACAGGAACCCAAATGCCTGCTCAATAAAACTTGAGCCCTCCGTTTTCTCGGACTCCTTGAGCTTGTCGAGAGCTTTAACAACGTCGCATTTCTAAACATAAGTAAACGTGTTTGTAATCTGACGTGCGCTGGAACATACCTGCAGGGCATGCTCAATATATTCAAGATTGAAAACGCCAGACTCGGCGATAATCTCTGCAGACACAACCGCAGAAATACCCGCAATTGCAAACAACACAAGAGCAATCGTAAATCTCCACGCCATTGTGTCGCTGTGTCGCTGTGTGAGCAAAGTCGCACACGGTCAAGACAGGCTCTACAAAGATGCTCCGGCTCCCTGCCAATGATCTGGAAGCAATCAACAAACGAACGTCACGGCTCAAACTGTACACAGACGCCTCGGTCTGAATAAATTGATTGACTTGAATCTGCTGCAAAATACTACCGGATCAAAGCACATACGACTGACTACTCTCCTGCTCTTAATCGTTCTCGACAAAAGGCTGCAGAAGATCAGCCGTCGTCGTCGTCGTCGTCGTCGTCGTCGGTCGAGTCTCGAAATAAGGGGGTGCTGCGCTAGTCCGTAATAGGCAGCTTGCTTCTGATAGCACAAACCCCTGCGGGCGGGTTTCCGAAGCGCTGTTTTCTGTATGCGGACAACGAACGCGCTGCCACTGCGTTCCAAATCTGTCCTTTCTTTTTTTTTTTTTTGGGCAGACCAGTCGACGAGTATCTCACTCCACGAGGTGAATAAGCATCAGCAGGGGGGCAATGGCTTTTGTTTGAACGTCTAGCTGGATTGTGCGATTTCTTTTGTACATATTCTGTTGCTTTGCGCCGGGCATTCTTCGGCACGCTGTGTGTGTGTGTGTGTGTGAGGCCTGACGGGACCCGCTGCCAACATGCAAGATCTCCTGTCGGGGATTCTTGCCCAGACTCAGCCAAAGCAGAACACCACCGCAAACGAGACCATCACGAAGCTATGCGATCGTCTGCTGAATTCCACGCTGCTCGAGGATCGACGGGCTGCCGTGTTGGGCCTCAAAAGCTTTTGCCGGGACTACAGAGAGGCAGTGGTTGCTGGGGGCTTACGTGGTCTCATTAACGAATTGCAGCGCGACAAGCTGGATGCAGAGACAGTCAAGGCCACGTTGGAAGCGGTGCTGCTACTATTCGTGCGTGACAAGACCTCAGGCGCGAACGAGATTGACTACATTGCACTCTGGCTCGCAGACGAGTTCACCCAGGTTCGTATTTGCGTCCTCCATGTGCTACAGCAATGCTCGGCAGATTTACTGACTCCACGCAGCGCGAGGAAAACATATCACTGCTTATAGACCTTCTTGACGATGGCGAGTTTTATGTCAGACTGTATTCACTACAACTGCTCGGATCAATTCTAGCGAATCGGCCCGAGCGCACCGAGCAGTGCGTATTTGCTGCCCCACTGGGGATATCACGTTTAGTAGCTATGCTGGACGATCACCGAGAAGCGGTCCAAAACGGTATTGTTCTTACTCCTCTCACGTTTTCATTACTATGACTGACTAGTGAAGAGGCTGTAACTCTCGTGGCAAAACTTGTCGATGGACATCCAGATATTCAAAAACTAGTTGCGTTCGAGAACACGTTCGATAAAATTTTCAATATGATCGACCGAGAAGGCGGGATAGAAGGAGGCGCCATGGTCCGAGATTGCTTGCACTTGGTTGCCAATCTTCTCAGATTCAACCCTTCCAATCAGACTTTTTTCCGAGAAACCAGCTGCATTCCGCGACTATCAAGCCTGATGATCGTTGACAAAGAAGCATCAAATTGGGACAACCAGAGCATCAGAAACATGATTATTGTACTTGAGATCTGCAGACTATTTGTGGTTGAGGGAAGCCTGGAAACAGCCGGAAATCAGGACATACTGTTCCAGGCTGGTGTGCTGATGAACGTTCTGCGGCTTGCATTTGCTGACTCAACAAACATCCAAGTTCGGGCCCGAGCACTAGTCACGGCTGGAGATCTGATCAGAGGAAATGCGGTGATTCAAGAAAAATTCGCCAACATCGATGTGCCGTTTATCACAATAACTGGACCTGGCGAGCCCAATACTCGTCCCTCGGGAGAACCAGAAGCTTTGCCGGTTATTCAGGCTCTTCTCAACTGGGCACTAGCCAGCTCATCTGTGTACTCGTTCGATCTTCGAGTGGGTGCTACCCAGTGCCTGGAAGGGTATCTGTCGAACAACCATGAGACCCAAGTAGCTCTACTGGAGGACGCTGTTGATGCCTACTTTCACGAGGAGAACCGGGACCCGCGTGATTCTAGGCTGCTCAGTGGCATTTTGGATCATGAAACTGACGCTCGTACAGATCCTTACAAAACTTGGTTCTCATGCGTGATTATGCTTCATATGTTTGAAGGCGGGAAAGATTTGAGAGATCTTGCCCGTTCGATAACCATCGGGCGTGAAGAAGAAGGTGAAGAGGTTGTGACGGCCATTCAAACGGTTTCTGCCAACCTTGTTGCTGCTCTCCAATTCAATCTCGATGCGAGAATCCCGATTGCTTACTGTATGTTGCTCACGGTGTGGCTGTATGAAGACTACGAGGCTATTGACGACTTCTTAAGCGAGGGTTCAAGCGTTCAGTCGCTTGTTGCCGATGTATCTCAGTCATCTAGCCACAATGTATTGACCGAAGGCATGTGTACAATACTGCTAGCCGTATTGTACGGTTTTTGTACTACCAATTCCCCTATAACAAGACCTGTGTTCCACAGATTGCTTGTTAATCGGATCGGGCGTGACTCATTTATGATGAAGTTACGTCTCCTTCGACAGAATGCGTTTGTGCGAGATTTCGATCCTCTCAATATCCTTTCGGCTGAAAAGGACGAAACAGGGTTGCCCAAGGTTTTCTTCAATCGTGTATTCATCGATTTTTTTAAAGACAACTATAGTCGTTTGGCGAAAGTACTGGACCGTGACCCGAATCGGGACCCGATCAGTGCAGATGCTGTTGAAGCTCAGAATGAGAGCATAATTCAGATGATGGAGTCGATGCGGGTCAAGCTGGACGAGCTAGAGACAGATTTGTCAAAAGCTAAAAGCGAGAACGCCGAGGCAAATGCCGCGATTGCTGAACGTGATGAGACGATTGCGTCGATGGCCAAACAGCATGAGAGATTTGACTCAAAGTTGCAAGAGTCCGGTGGTGCCTACAGTGCACTTGAAGCCAGGCTTGCTGCCGTGACTAAAGATTTAGAGCAAGAAAAAGAACGGCATCAAAAAACTGATGACAATTTAAGAAAAACCGCTCAGACTCTGGTACAGGAGTCTGGCAAAAACAAAACTCGCGTTCGTGAACTAGAGGATGCTCTCAAGAAAGCTAGTAATCGTGCTGATCAACTTGAGAAGGAACTCGATAGAACTAAAGAGCGGGCAGTTGGTTTAGAGCACTCGCTGCGGACTGCCAAAGAAAGTCATAGCCAAGAACTGTCCAAACTGGAGCAGAAGCTGAGAGACTCTGAATCAAAAAAGACAAATATTCAGAATATGCTGTACGAATCAGAAAAACAGAGCAAGCTATTGCAGTCAACAGTTGAAGGGCAACGAACTCAGACCAAAGCACTGGAATCGACAGCCAAGACGCTTCAGGAGCAGCGTAAGCAATTGGATGCTCAGTATAAAGAAGCCCAGGAGAAGATAGCTCGACTTGAAGCAAGTCTGGCTGAGGCAGATGTTGCAAAGGAAGAACTTGCCAAGACTCAGTCCTTACTGGAAAATGCCTATGCTTCCGTTAAGGAGCTGCAGAAGAAGGCGAGCGACACTGAGTCCAGCTCGAAACAGAACGCAGAACTACTGGCAGCAATCAAAGAGCTTGAATCAACTAACGAAGTGTCATTAAAGACTATTGCCGAGTTGGAAGCCAAGGTCAAAAATCTGGAGTCCACCAAAGCTGAGCTTGAGCGAAAATCTTCAAACCTGGCTGAGCTTGAGACGGCTGCCGGCAAAGTGAAGGACCTGGAAAAGAAAGCAAGTAAAGTGGATGAGCTCGAAGCAAAATTATCGAAACTTGCAGAGCTGGAAAAGACAGCGTCCAAGTTCAGTGAGGCCGAAAAGGAAATAGCCGAGCTTGAGAAGAAGGCCTTAATCTCCGAAAAGGTGATCAGCGGACTCCAGGCCAAACTCAAAGCAGAAGAGGCCAAGGTGAAGAAGTCAAAGGAAGAGGTTGAAGCAGCTTCGGACCAGGCAAAGCAGAACAACAAAGCAAATGGAACAAAAATTGAGACCGTCACCAAAGATCTTGAGGCCAAACTTGAAGCCGAGAAAGCAGAAGTGGCGCGACTGAAGGAAGCATTGAAGGACTCGGAGGAAAAAATGGAGGACATGCTTCTCGTTTTGTCTGACCTTGAAGAGAAACTTGATGCTCGTAAGACCAACGGCGGTGTCGAGGAAGACGACGAGGAGGAGGACGACGAGGATGATGAGGACGACGAAGATGATGATGAAGAGGTGGATTGATACCGATTTTAGTGATATCTTTTACCGCAAGTCATAGTTTGCATCTAACAGTCTGATGATCATATCGACCTTGGTATATATAATTTATAATAAGCATATTCTAATGATTAATCGTACACCTTTTTTAAAGCCTTTTCCAATTTTTGGCCAGGGTCCAGTAATTTTCCACATGACTCCGCTGGAGAACCTCCCTCGCCTCAGCTTCAGTCTCGGTGGTAACTGTAAACCACTTTCTGAAAGCGTGCTGCTTGACTTCACCTTCCCATATCAAATCACACCAGTTATGTGATAGGTCAGCCATCGGATCGGCGTTGGATCTGGTGGACAGTTCGTCCTCTTCGGGACGAATGGTGCCTGTGTTTACGGTCCAATCTATTCGATTCAGCAAAAGTTTTTTGTATTTGTTGACTGCTTTGTGTCCGCCTTCGATGGCAACAATGTTGAACTTGGAATTAAGAATTGTGACACCATGGAGACCTAGTTGACGTCCGTTAACGTTGACCTTGTATTGATGTTGGGGATTTGCTAGACTCTCGATTCTGAACAGCGCAGACATGATTCCCTTGTTCTCATCTTCGGCTGCCTTTTGAGCAAGTTTTGCATGCCGTTCTTCAGGAGTAAGCTTGCGTTCGAGGTTGGCAAGCTCATGCTGCTTGGCTCTTTCGGCAATCTCTTTACGAACTCGCTGTTCTACCATTGTCGGATCTCTGATTGCCTCGTTGGTGAGCACACTCATAAGATTGCTCAGCTTCACTTTTGGTGGAGGAGCTGGGTCCAAGCCGAGTCGGATACGGTCTTGCTTGTCCTTGTGAATCTCTGCACGTTCAGTTTTGCGGATGCGTTTGATTTCTTTCTTGGTCAGATGTGGTGGCTTGACAACAGGCTCATTCTTTGCCCAAGGTGGTGGCATAGGTACTGGGTGTTGCACATATCTCGTCACGACTGAATCCGGATCGTCAATCTTGACCAACTCATCCGGATCGTCGTAAGTTTCGTTGGTCAAAAGCCCCGAGTCCCACCATTCCGCATTCGGTGGTTCGACTCGACGCAAAGCCATATCCGCAACATCGATGTCTTCTTCGAGCCCTGCTACTTTGCTGGTGGCAAGAATTCGCTGCTTCAGTTCTTCAAGCTTGGCTGCCGCTCGAATCGTGTTGGCCTGAGCGATGTATTTTCCCTTCTCATTAAATTCCAGTGTCCGCCTATTTCTTTCCCGAGGTCTGACGGTCATGTTCGGATCGATATAGGGATTTTTCTCAGGATCAAGCTCATCTTTTGACGGGCCGGATAAGTCCAGCTGTTTTTTCTTCTTGTTTTGATCATTCTGTTTATTTGAGCTGAATGGAAAATTGCCACGCAGAGCTGGATGCAGACTGACATTCAGCCCGCCAGTTGCCTTGATTTCAGCTTGCGGTGGTGGTGGTGGTGGTGGTGGTGGTCTTGCTGGTGGTGGCCTTGACGGCGGAGGCGCGGCCACTTCTTTAACAGGTGGTGTCTCCGATAGCCTGGCATTGACGGCAGCCGTCGCTTCCTCAATTCTTCGCTTTCTTTCAGCGATTTGAGCTTTCACTTTCTCAATATCAATTGCAGTACTGCCTTTTTGTTCTGATGGCGGCGGCAGCGGCGTAGCAGAGTCTGTCGACTTGGCGGGGGTTGTTGACTCGACTGATGATGATGTTGATTCACGAGTATTGATACCTAGCTTCTGATTGATATTCTCGGCAGCAAGACGGGCAGCATCCAGTCTGCGCTTTCGGGCAACCTCTTTTGCTCGGTTGATAGCATCGCTTGCTCTGCCTGATCTAGCCGACGTGGTTGAGTTGGAAGTCGCAGACGCCGGCACAGGAGACCCGTCAGGAGCTTTCAGCTTCTTTGAAGACGGAGACTGTTGCTCTTCTGGACCTCCGCGCTTCCGTATATCCGTCATCTCCTGATCACAGATTTGAGCTGTGTGTTCTGGTGTTATGTAGAAGTCAATCCGTTAAGGGAGTCTTCAGCATGTTTCGCGATGGGAGCAAAACCTCTCCGGATCCCGCGCGTTCAGCGCGTGGGTGCACGTGATGAAGGCGAAAGCTACGTACATGCTACCTAATATCTAAAACTCCTATCATTCAGATTTATATATCGGCAATTTTTAAAACAGTACAGCCGAACCAAATACAGGACAATTCCGACCCGGCACTGGGAACCAGCCGCTGTTTATACTGGCATATGGGAGACGACACCCTCAACGGCCATCGCGAGCATGAGGATATTGCCAATAATGCAGACTATTGACCGCAACAACGGTACAAAGAGAAGCAGGTTGTCTAGGTTACAGTTAGCTTACAGCTCGGAGTATGCTAGAGTGTTCAACATAGTGTAGACGGTTCCAATCATGACATATAGAAGAGCATAGGTGTTCTCCTTAAATTACGGTATCGAGGCTAAGACCAAAGCCATGGCCGCCCGAAGCGCAGCCTACAACTCTCAAACATAAGTAGGAGGTTCTCTCAAAAGTTTCTATGGGTGCATTGACGTTTCAGCTCTGCGTCGGAGGGGTATTCTTCTGTGTCCAAGGTCACCACGGCAGGTCGGTTTAAACCACGTTCCTTCTACCATCAAGGTTCTTTCTGGACACCAGTTTAGTCAGCCTCGCTACGTATACACAAATTAGTAGCAGCGAAAGATATCGAAAAGTGGGTCGATTACTCAAGCGTATGGAATCATCAGAGGAGACAGGTTGTAGTAGAGCCAAAGAATACTTGCGATATCAGAATCAAGTCATGCTGATGGACGTACATAGGTAGGCCTACCCTGTTTCGTCCAACCGTAACAGAACCAAAGAGAGCAGACCAAACAAGCTGTTCAAATTATCGACACAAATGAGCCTATCATCGTCAACAATAAACTGTGGGTGGGGTGAGCGTCTCGAAGGGGAAGGACCTTTGTTTGATGACAGTCTAGACAATAGCCGCGCGCGCTCTTGTTCTGTCAGCATTTGATATTAGGCTGACCGGCCAACGAGAACCACTGTGCATGAATACGGTCGAATTTGAATTTGACCAACTACTTTGTCAGATAGCTTTCCGGGGAGTGTAACAGAGGCTGAGCTCTACCAAACAGTGCTTATCGCTAAATTGTCATCACTGCTGGCTCAGCCGCACGTCAATGGCAGCCCAGCCGTTATATATCTCACTGATATTGTGCTGGTACTATGACTTCTACAATCACATTTACAGCTGACCCATATACTAGAACTGCTCTTTCGTTTTGGGCGGCCAGTTTTTGTTCTTTCACACCACAATGACTGCGTTTTTTAAGCGGTTGTACCGGCTTCAATTTCCTAAATTGCCTGAATCTACGGCAGATGGCTCGTCCGTTGGATTGAATCCAGTCCGGATCGGTGTACTGGGAGCGGCCAACATTTCACCTAGAGCTCTTTTCAAACCTGCGAGGCTGATGCCAGATAGAGCAATAGTGGTTGCTGTTGCTGCTAGAAAGAAGTCCGTCGCAGAGGCGTATGCAAAAAAACACGGCATTCCCCGTGTGTTCGATGACTACCAGTCGCTCTTGAACGATCCCGAAATCGATGCAGTCTACATTCCGCTCCCCAATGGCTTGCACTACGAGTGGACCATTAAGGCAATTGACGCTGGCAAAGCAGTGTTGTTGGAGAAACCTGCCACCAGCAACGCTGAGCTCACTCGCAAGATG
The DNA here is from genome assembly GCA_030580395.1 of Myxozyma nipponensis. NCBI lineage: Eukaryota > Fungi > Ascomycota > Lipomycetes > Lipomycetales > Lipomycetaceae > Myxozyma > Myxozyma nipponensis. The sequence goes on from JAKTSU010000068.1 coordinate 55,117, forward strand.
TTTGATTATGCCAACGAGAAGGGGGTGCTTGTGACTGAAGCATTGCATTGGTACTACCATCCTGCCGCCAAAGGCTTCCAGAAAATACTGTCAGACGAGTCCGAATTTGGCAAAATCAACTCATTCCAGGGCTGGTTGTGTTTAAACTTCTATTTCAAGATGGACGATATTAGATTCAATTACGATCTGGCGGGAGGAACCGTGATGGACATGGGATTTTATCCGATCTCTTGGAGTCGGTTCTATCTTTCCGGAGATCCAATTACAGCGACTAAGCTGGATCTTATCACCGACAGCCGCGATGACAGGATTGACACGTTTGCTGAAATGGAGTACGATTTTGGAGACGGCAAAAAGGCTATGATCTGCGCCGGTATGATCACTCCTGTGCGGAAAATGTTCAATATCGGGTTTCTACCACGGATAATTGTTGCTTCAGACAAGAAAGAGGCAGTTTACACATTACCGTTGGCTCCTAATGTATACCATAACGTTTCAGTCAAGGACAAGGAAACAGGAACCGTGACAAACCATACCTTTTATGAGCCTGGTCGCGAGGCGTGGGGCACATATGACTATCAGCTACTCGAGTTCTGTAAGGCAGTCCGCGGTGAACCGGCCAATTTGTACTCGCAAGAAGATTCGGTTGGCAATGCCAAGGCTATGGACATGACGTATACTGCGGTAAGAGACTCTGAATTTGATAATCATAATGAATATTTTCTAATGGGTTTAGTTGGGTCTTCCACTGAGAAAGTGATTTTGAAAAGAGTTAGCGTAGCGATTTTAATCTCCGTTTGTAGTACGGAAGAGAACTGCAGATTGCTATCGGATGACGGTATAACAGTTCTTATGAGTTATAAACGTAAAATTTATTAAAAGCAGTATAATCTTAATTCAAGTAGTGAAAAGTGGGTATAGAGGTATTGCTTTTTGGTCACAACGAATGGTATTTCTAGCGGAAAGACCCTGAAGATTTGATAAACCGCTTCTTGGTAAGATCTGTTCGGATTCGATCGTGCATGAACGACTTAGGCAGTGGCGAGTCGTTTGAGGGGAACTGGGGAAGTATAGGTTTGCGGAGAATCCGGTCAAGCGTCTGGGCAGAGAAGGACATGTTCATATCGTCGAGCGGCGAGGTTGGTGACATCAGTTCTTCTTTGCCACTAGCGCTCTCGTCTTCGGTCTCTTCGTCGCCATGTTGTACCGCATCGTTTGGAATGTCTACTGGTCGAGTCGACAAGGCATGCGAAAGAACGCGGCTGATAGTGCGCCATGCACCACGAACCCGGCTGGTTTGGGCAGGCTCGGGTGCAGCAGCAGTTGGAGCAACGGTCTGAGATGATGCAGACCGGATGCGATTCTTGATCACAATCGGATCTAATTTCGGTTTTGGGCTCGGTCGTGCCGCTGGCAAAGCTCCTGATATCAGGGTATACTGAGGAGACGGATCACCACCACCACCACCACCACCGGCCGAAGACGATGGCGGATCCGGGTCGAGCACAACTGGGTCGCTGAACACCTTCCTGCGGGTTGTGATGCCGTATCGGCCAAACTTGAAGATCTCGTCAAGATTGATTGACGATGCCGTATGGCGCAGCATTCGGTGCTGTTCACGCGTAGTCTTGATCGAGTCTGACGTCGGTTTGCCGTCGCGATCGCGGCCAATCAACGTGCCGCCGCCGACGTACCACGATCTGCCTTTGTCGACTTCCGATAAGTGACGGGTATAGTAAAAGTAGTTGATGTACGAGATGTTGCCGTCAGAAAGGTAGAGTGACAGCGGTCCGCCAGGCAACAGGTCCAGCGGCCGTGACGACGCCATCGCTGGATTGACAGTTTTGGCCGACGCCGGCGACGGTGTTTTCGTGATCAGCTGGTAGTCCCGAGGGTTCACCAACAGACGGGTGCCGTAAACTACTGGAATCATATCTTGCTCGGCAAGTATCAAGCTTTCTGTCCTTGCTGTACCACTGGCCCACTCTCGCTGCTCGTCGCTGGAGACTCTCAATGCTCGCTCAAAACCCGGCTTGGGTTGTTGCCATGCGCATCAACAAACACAATTTGATCCGCAACCAGCCTGACGAACCAGCCGGAAGATGCGCCGAAAGATGCGCCGAAAGATGCGCCGAACAGGGTGGGGGGGGGGGCCGAACGAGAGACACATGGCTACGAAAGATGTTGATAATCTTATATGATATTGAAACTGCGGAACATTTAAAAAAACATGCTGCAGACCAAAACACGCGGTTAAAAATTTAAAAAAACTACTGAGAGCTAACCGGCAGTGGTGACGTCATAGAAGTCAGTCCGGCCCGGGGGTCTATTTTTTTGCTTTGCGGTCGATGAGCGCCGGCTGGCGCATTTAGCAGTTTAGTTAGTTAGTTAGTTAGTTGACGGTCGGTCGTCGGAATCTTCTTTGGTTACCAAAACCAGGGTTGCCGTGATCTGCTTGCTTGCTTGCTGGCATGACAACAGCAACCTGTCTGGCACGCTCTTGACTACAGTGCCTGCCAAGCAACAGTGCCTGAGCAGAGTGAGATCCGTATTTGTCGCTGCCGGCTGCCGAACGTAGTAGTAGTAGCAGTAGAAGAATACCGTAGTAGCAGTAGAATACCGTAGTAGCAGAAGAATACCGTAGTAGCAGTACAAGAATACCGTAGTAGCTGGGGGTTAGAGTTACCCGCCCTCTCCGCAAAAAAAAAAAATAAACCCCATAGGTTTGATCGACCGATTCAGCCCTGCTTGTCCGGTGGTGTTCGACTTGTGCCGGCTGAAGTTTTGGTGCTGGACCACCGACCCGCCACTTTATTCGGTTCACGCTCTCGGCCTGGACTGCAGTCGATCAGTACCAACAGCCCCTTGCTGCCCTGCTTTCCCGGGTTGCCTGCATTGCTGCTGCTGCTGCTGCTGCGTGTGTCTTTGTTTTGCCTGCCTGCTTACCAATCGGTGGGGCTGCTGTTGCGTGTGGGTAATCGTCGTCGCTGAGGTCCGGTGCGATTTGATGATCTGCGGCCTGCGACCACCGCCAGTCATTGCGTGTCTCCATTATGGCCGGCTCATTGGCCAAAGTATTTGGTAAACTGCGGATCAGTAACAACGGAGAAGATAAGCACTCCCACGATGACTCGACCACCGCCGCCAAACATAACCGGCACGACCACGGCGACCACGGCGGCCACGGCGACCACGAAGGCCATGGCGACCACGACGACCACGACGGCCACGACGGCCATCACAAGCATCACAAGCATCATAAGCATACCCACAGCAAAGCTGCTGTAAAAGATGATCCTCCAGCGGAAAAGACGGTGGCGTTGCCACCGGGCCAGGCCAGTAATGGTGTCACCAGCAACGAGAACAGATCAGCAGCTAGTGCTTCTTCGGCCGATCCGCACAGCCGGGGGCTGTCGTTTTTCAGAAAGTCAAGGCCAAAGCCTGAGCGCAATGTCAGCAGCAACAGCTTACTCAAGGCCAAGATTGCTGCTGCTCAAGAACGCGAACGATACCCATCTCAGCATTCTCCGGTCATCGTGTCCGCTCCAAAGCTAATGAGCTCGTACTCATCGGTCTCTGTCGGTGGCATAAACGGATCTTCCGACAGTGCCGATTCCAGACCAGCCGCAAGTTCCGCTAGTGGCCAGCCATCGCCTCTGTTGCCAGGATCTCTTGCAGACTTGTCTGCATCTGAGTCAACCGAGCAGATAGACTCGACTGCTACCAAACCTGGCTCACAGACTCGGACCCCAGTGTTGCAGCAGGGCAGTTTTGTTGGCACCCAGCCTTCACAGCAGCCTGCACCGAGTCCGATTGCTGCTGCCGCTGCTGCTGCTGCCATAGCCAAGGATCAGCCAAAGAAGGTGCCGTATGTCCCGTATAGACTAGAGTCCAAGACGGTTGCCGGTCTGCCAGTCTTGGCTACCAACATAAATGGCAACGGCCATCAACAGCTCCCGGCGAACGGAATCGTGTCACAAGCCGCGCAGGCTGCAGTTGCCGCCCAAGCTGCCGTGTATCCAGGATCTGCCAACCAGCGTCCAGGTCAGCGTGGGCGAACCACCTCTGACGAATGGGCTGAGCGCGGGGCGGCCATTCATACGCAAAGAGAAGCTGACGCCGACGGGAACGTGCAGATTCGGACAATAAAAAAGGGCGTGCGTGACTTTTCATTCGGTCGCGTACTGGGCGAGGGATCATTCTCGACAGTGGTCGCTGCCACTGATCGTCAGACTCTAAAAGACTACGCCATAAAAGTACTGGACAAGCGTCATATTATCAAGGAAAAGAAAGTGAAATATGTCAACATTGAGAAAAACACGCTGAATCGGTTGACAGATCATCCTGGTATCGTCAGGCTCTACTACACCTTCCAGGATGAGCGCAGTCTATACTTTGTACTGGACCTGGCACCAAACGGTGAGCTTTTTTCGGTGCTTAAGCGTCTAGGTAATTTCAATATGGATTGCACCAAGTACTACTGTGCTCAACTGCTGGACGCCGTTGAATACATGCATACCCATGGCGTGATTCATCGTGATCTCAAGCCAGAAAACATTCTTCTCGATCAGAATTTTCGAATCAAGGTTACCGATTTCGGTACGGCAAAGTTGCTGGACATGCCGAAGCCGAGACCCGATGACGAGTTAGGCAGTTTGGCGGCATTTGCCGATATTGATGACCGTTCAAACTCGTTTGTGGGTACTGCTGAGTATGTATCCCCGGAACTGTTGACCGAGAAAGCGGCCGGGAAGGGTTGCGACATATGGGCATTTGGCTGCATCCTGTTTCAGATGCTGGCAGGAAAACCACCGTTCAAGGCAACAAACGAGTATCAGACGTTCCAAAAGATCATCAAATTGGAATACACGTTTCCGCCATCGTTTCCATCTGTAGCCAAGGATTTGGTGTCAAGGTTGCTGGTGATCGATCCCGCCAAGCGATTATCCATCGACCAGATCAAGAGCCATCCATTCTTTAAGGATGTCGACTTTGGTCAAGAGTTATGGGAACGCAAGCCGCCACGACTCGTGTCTTCTACAGCAAGATAAACAAAGTGAATTCAACAGAAACAAAAAAAAAAAAAAAGAAATAAAAAGAGACAGGGGAAAAAAACTTTAAGTTCATGGGTGTGATTATTTTGTGGATGAGGTCCGGTTGCGAGGTCAAGATAGCTTTGTTCATAATCTTTTAATTTGGGTCTACGGGTTTGCGGCATTTATCAGTCACTTTCTTCTTGTTCATTGTGTATTATAAGCACTCGATCTTTTCTTATTTTTTCCTCCATTGATGTCATTTCATGAAAGTTTAGATATGTACTTGTTAAATCTATCATCTATTTCGTTGACCTGTCTTATGTCTACCATCCTGGAACTCTGGAAACCTTAAGCGGCATACCATCCAGCGGTTTTATTGTGACGACAAACTCAGCAACCGGTGATTGGTTCTCGCTCGACAGCTCGAAATTAAACCGACCGACGAATGAAACCAAGATCGACTTGAGCTCGACCTCGGCAAACCTTCTTCCGATGCAGCCACGGGCGCCGGCGATGAATGTCAGATACTGGTACGGATGCATGGTCTCCAGCAGCTCTTTGCGATCCCACCGTTCGGGAATAAATTCGCCTGCATCGGGACCCCAGTATTTAGTGGACCGGTTCATGGGTCGAATCATGATCTGCACCATCGTGCCCTTCTTGACAAGCCGGTCGCCGATGAGGATATCCTCCGACGCCTCGCGGGGGGTTTGCAGCACCGGCGGGTTGAGCCGGAGCATTTCTTTCATGAAATTGTCCAGGTAGTGCAAAGACTCGATTGCTTCCGCGGTCTTGACATCGGCCAATCCGCCCGGAAACGCACTCCTTATCTCTTGTCGGAGCTTCTCCTGCATCTCAGGATATTTTGCTAGTGTGTATATTGCCCAGGTGACTGTACCAGCTGTTGTTTCATGGCCTGCGAACAAGACTTATAAACGTCAGTTTAGTCCCGTATAGAACAATTAAGAAAAAAAAAGAAAAAAAGAAACTTACATGTCATGATGTGATTGATGACTTCATCGAGTTCCCATTTGTGCCCATCGCTAAGCATAATGCTGAGAATGTCCCTTTCTTTGGTATCGCCGAGCAGTTCCGCCTCGTCGTCCTTGCCTTCCGCCTTGGCTTTCTTCCGCGCCTCTACTGCTGCAGTCTTTTCGTCCAGCACTTTCTTGCAAACTTTGCGGAACACGTTCTGCGAATTCTTGACCTTGCGGTTGTATGGCGTCGGCACATGCATCCAGCCGGGAATAAGCACCAGCAAGTAAAACGATAGCATACTGGCTGCAGGGTTGGACATGCGCTCGTACGCATCCAAAAGCTCTTCGGAACCGGGCCGCCGAGTGAGCGCGCCCATGTCATATCCAAACGATGCCTGACTGATGATATCCAGCGTAAGACGGGAGAACGAGTCAAGAAGTGGAATCACTTTCGGTCCGTCCGCGACCTGCTTCTCAATCTGGTCCACCAGAATCTTGATCTGTTCCATAAATACTGGCGTGAACGATTTGACGTGGGCATAAGTAAACGCCGGCATCAACTGTTTTCGTTGCTGTTTGTGGTACTCGCCCTCTGAGAACACCAGGCCATTTCCGATTATAATCTTGAATGCCTTCGATACCGAAGGCTTTATGAACTTGTACACCTCTGTACTCAATACTTTAACATGAGCCTCCGGAGACAACTACCAATGATCAGAACATCCACACAAAGCAACAAAAAGAGCAACAAAAAAGAGGGGGTCTTACCAGCATTAGAAAATCTTCCTTGAACACTCCGACGTATCTAGCAATTTCAAGATCCGGGTACTTTTCGTGCAAATAGATCCCATGGTCGTAATAGTAATTGCCGAAGTCAGCAAAACTTCCAAACAGCCAGTGAGGGTTGGGAGGGTACGGCAAGTCCCTGTACGGTGAGACATACCACGGATAAACAAACAATTGGTATACCGAGAATAGTAAGAGCATGGCCAAGAACGACGGTATAAATGTAGCCATGAAGTAGCCGACGGACGGCAACGTACGATACCATCCATAATGCCAGGCGACGTCGACGACGGACGCATAGCACAGACCTTTGGTTCCCAGTATGCCCATCTTGCTGATCAAAGACGAGTATCTCTGAAGAGGTTAGAAATGGCAATAATTCACTTCTCTATTACATACAATGTACCAAGTCTTTGGAAGTTGTCTGCTGCTTCAGAATGAAAACCGTGACGGTTTGAGCGGGAATGGATTGAATTTAAAACATACCCCAGGGGGCATTGCGGCTAATCTAGATAACGGGCGAGCGGCACTGCAGCAGTGTCAAGTTTCGATCAGATGATACTACCTGTAACAGAATCTGTCGATACTAAAATTCATTTCCAAAAGCATTCATAATTATATATATATTTTTTTACGTAAATCATCAAAAGTGGAATGCTTATGCGATCATAAAGCGGATCCCGGATCGACCGATACGTATTTACCGATGAAGCTATATCTATTTTTGATGAGGCTCAAACTCACGTGCCGGTCTGTTGCCTATCGGCTCGAATACAACGCAATGTGTCTTACTAGCTCAACCCAGTGCTACGGTATTTGATGTAAAAAAATGATCCAGTAGATAGGTTTACCTAGGCCCAGCTATCTAGTCTCGTGAGTTTAAGGGGTAACTTACCCTTCGGCTTATTTGTCACCACAAACTCTCCAATCACGCTTTGATGATGGCTGCTCTTCTCGAACCGGTATTTGCCGACCAAGAAAGCCATAGCTGCTCGAAGCTCAATCTCGGCAAACCGACGGCCAAGGCACGCGCGTGGACCGTGGAGAAAAGCCAGGTTTACGTACGGACTCTCAGCGTGGTCGCCGTCCCACCGGTCAGGGTTGAAAACGTGAGCATCTGGTCCCCAGTACTTTTCCGACTTTGCCATTGCCTCGATTGAGACCTGGACGACAGTGCCTTTGCGTATTTGTAAGCCTTCAATGTACACATCCTCCGTGGCTTCTCGAATCGTCTGGATGACTGCCGAATGCAGCCGGAACGTCTCTTTAGAAAAATTGACGAGGTATCGTATCGACTCAAGCTCATCAGCAGAAGTCATATCAGCATATCCACCAGGAAATGCCTTGCGTACTTCTTGTCTCAGCTTTTCTTGCATTTCCGGATGCTGAGCAAGTTCCCATGCAAACCAGGACATCGAACCAGCAGTAGTTTCATGTCCAGCAAATAAAACTAGATCCAGTCAGTACCAAAGAGTGGCAAAAGAAAATGGTGTTGCATAAAGTTAGCACTTACGTGTCATCAATTGGTTCTCAACCTGATCAAGATCCCACACGTGATCACCAGCATTGAGCAAGATACTGAGAACGTCCCTGTCCTTGACGCCCATCATGGCTAGCTCAGAGTCATCATTCTTTTCAGCAGCGATCTTCCTAGCACGAATACTCTCTTGCTTCTCTTCCAAGACTTTGCGAACCGCATCTCTGAACGTCTGCTGTGAGTACTTCAGATTCTGGTTGTAAGGCGTAGGCAGGTAAGACCAGCCAGGCACGAATACGGTCGCGTAGAACTCTGCAGTTGCACCGGTAATGTTTGTGAGATTCTGGTACGCGGTTACAAGTTCGCTGTTCGGGTCGGTCAACGAGTCGAAATCAACACTGAACGAAGCAAGTCCGATGCTATCGAGAGCGAATCGGGCAAACCAGTCAAGTACATCAATTGTCGCCGTCGGCTCCTTGGCGGCGATGTCGTCGTCGTCGACTTCGCCATTATCTATTAAGTCGTCAAACACGGCCGACAACTTGAGCGCATTATTAACGAATATTGGCAAGAAGGTCTTGACAACCGCGTTAGTGAACGCCGGCTGAAGCAGTTTCTTCTGCTGCTTGTGAACGTCGCCCTCCTGAAACACCAATCCTTTGCCAATGACGCGATCGAACGCACGAGATACGGCTGGTTTCGGGAAATTATAGCAATGGGTGACAAGAATATCTTGCTGTGCTTCAGCCGTTAACTAGACTTGTGTCAGACTCAGATTTTTGAAGAAACCACTAGGCATGGAACACATACGGCCATCAAGTAATCCTGTCCAAACGGACCAACAAAGTTGGCCCACGCTATGTCGGGATGGGTGCGGTGCATATCATATTGGTGAGAGTAGTAGTTTCTGCCAAAGTCGTACAAACTTCCAAACAGCCAATGCGGAGTAGGGGATCTGGGGAGGTGTCTGTACGGCGACACAAATCGTGGATAGATCAGCACGCAATATATACCGTACAGACTAATTGCAACAAGGAACGATGGAAGAAGCGACCATAGAAACGAGCTTGGTGTAGATATCCGTGAGCAGCAGAAATATTGATAGCCCAGGTCGACCACGCTGGCATACACCAATCCTTTCACGCCGAAGATGCCCATGCTGTTAGACGGTCGTTCTGTTACAAGCTGCAGTACAGCTTTAAATCTAAACCACAGTTGTTCAAATTGTCCGACCGTTTCAACCTGGCAGCACTGGGATCTACGTGTGCTCCCTCCAAAGCTGCAGTTCACCAAAGCCATATCTTGATATCCGCGCGTGAGTTCCCTGCGTCATCCGTCGATAACAGATCAACACCAACCATAAGCCGCATGCGTAGCGGATCTCCACAAGACCCTCGTACCAGTCTTATGACGGACGGCCTCATCATACAATTGCCAACGCATACATACAGGTGAAATAGATATTGACGGTTTAAATAACGTTAGTATAGTTCGAACATGGGAGAAATCTATCAAAGGCGGCATGCTTGTGGCTTGCGTTACGTCTGGACGCCTGCAGTCACATTCCCATACCTAGTTCAACTAAGCTGTTAATATCGGTTTATTATGCATGTGAATGAATGACTGTAGTTAGTTATGCACTAGGCATTAAAAGAGAGACTCAAAATGAGCGACAATTGCACCGATTCGTAGCACACAGAAGTGCAAAAAAAATTGCGAAACTGTTTTCGTCCACCGCCACCACCACCAAACTCCATAAATTAAGCCCTGTCGCACTCGAATACTGAATTAAATCTGAAAAAAAAGGCAATACCAAGATTATCATACAAATTGGCATCACAGATTTTTTCAAGAATCTTCGGCAAACGTTATGACTTTATTGCGCACGCCAGCGATAACCGCTGCTCGAGCTTGGTCCTTACCCTTTTCTTGGTGCGAGGGAGGTGTTGACTTGTTAACAGGTACACGAACATTATGCTCAGATGATTTTGTTGTATGTTCAGATGTAGCAGATTCATCATCGCGGTTGCTAAAGTCATACTCGTTGACCAATGTAACATCAGGAGTGATATCCGCCAGTTCAGGCTCGTGCTCGACTTCCTGCAACTGCTCCTCCAGCGCGCTTGTATTGTTCTTCGAAATGGATGACCCTTGCAAAAAATCCAAAGTTGAATACTCCTTGTTCGATTGCTTCCGATCAGAGTAATAGTCGAGCCTCTTGATCGAGTTGTTTGCACGTAGAATTGCGTCGTGCAGAGCGTGCCGCCGAACTTTGATCTCATGGTCTGACAGTTTTGACATGTTTATATGCACATGGCCAGGGTGCTGCTCCTCCTCCTCCTCTTTGGGAACATTTTGACCGCCGACCTTCATCTGCTGATACGTAATCAAAAGACACCGCAGAAGTTCGCGTCGAGACTCCTGGTACATCAAAAACGAAATAATTTCGTCCATTGAAGACGAAAGTAATACGATGTCATCTCCGCCAAATGCGGCAAATCTCTCCACCAGCTCGATCTTCTCCCGATCGAGTCTGGCCTTGTTGAGCCGGTGAAGCAAGCTCGCGAGATCAGGAACTTGATGATCATCTTCGAAATCCACAGGGTCGCCCGAGTTTGGAGACCGGACAACAGATGTAGAGTTTTTTGTGCGTGCTGACTTGGCCTTTGTTTTGGAAGATTGTACTGTAAAGTAATCTTGGGTTGCTCCTTGCACTGCCGACCTGGGCATTCGAGCCACAGCGATCAGTTCATCATTGTCACTGCGTTCGATCCGTTGTCTTTTACGGAGCCATCGACGTCGCCGAACATATCCGTGGAACCACACGTGTGCGCCGTGCCATTTGGACGACGCAAACGAAAATGAATATGCCCAGCCTTCAGAGTCAACATCGCCCGTCATGTCCACGTACCATGTCCGCCATACCCATTCCCACGAAGGGTCAGGCACAGGAGCAGACGACACGTCGACCGGTGAGAAATTGAAATCCGCGTCCAGCCATTGGTGAGGATCAAAATTTAACAGTCCTTTTGCAGCAAATAAGGGAGTGCCGAAAAAGAAAAATCTAGACAGTAGGTCAGCAAGCAGCGCGCTTCGGCCGACATCGGTATGGTGGTGCCTGCTTACCCTCTTTGGTTCTCGTATAAAATATCGTAAGCAACGTTGGGATTGCCAGAGAAAATGCCATTTTTAAGCTTCGTCTGGATCTGTTCTTCATCTTTGATTGCAGAGTAGCCAGATCTGAACTTGCGAGCAAACACGTTCGACTGGTGCGATGGTACGTAGTACTCATCAGAGTCGTCTGGAAGCTGCGGAGCAAAGCAACAGCAAAGACTTGATATTATTTTGGTAAAAAATTCGGTCACTGGAGAAGGCCGAGCAGTCCTCTCTGTCCTGTTACCGAGCAGAGGAGCCGATTCGTCCGAGGACGCCGAGTCGGTAGGTTCTAGCGCCATGACGGGATCCTCCTCGTCTTCAGCCGTATCCTCCACCCTGGAGGTACTTGGCACGGCAGCAATGCCGCCGCGGTCGCTGTCTACCGCATTTGAATCCACCGTGATTGCTGTTGGATGCTCTGGATTATCACCCGTGACATTGGTCCGGAGCACGGCATTGGGCTCGTCCGTGAGCCGTTGTTCGGCTTGCTGCTGGTCAATAACCGCGGCATTCTGCTCCGTGTGCAGGGAAATTCCGCCGTGGGTCACCGCAGCAGCAGGTGATTCGTCTGGAATGTCTTGCGTATGGTCAACCAAGGTGATATCCCTGTGGGCGGCAGAGTTTATGGCCCTTCGTTTGCGGTGATCTTTGGCGGACGCAATGGCCGAGAAGTCATCCGCAGGCCTCGTGATGGCTTGGAACAGGGTGCTCATGTGCTTCTATGCCGCTCTCCGGGACTCCAGTAATCTCGTTCAAAGCCGTTCCGACCGTGTGTACGCGCTGCTATGGCACAGCCAGTCGTTGGTTGTGGCGACTGAAAGCGATCGATCAACAACAAGACGACTCTCCCCAAGTCGTCGATAAAAACCAGCAGTAGTAGTACTGCGGCGCCGCGCCGGTGCACATCGATGTCATCAGCCCAAAAAGTCCCAGCTTCGGCTCCGCCGTTTGTTATGGTGTTTCGCCTTAATGGATTTTTCTCCGGTGCCCTCTATACAAACCCCTTGTAAATTACATACGACGTCAGTAACCCCCCCCCCCGGGTCTCGCTTTTCTGTCCATCTCAGGTGGCACCCGCCTGGCTAAACTGCCTCCTGCAGTATCCTCCTTCTATTGCCTTCAAGATTTCAGCTGACAGTCATCATCTCCTCGCTGCTAGGCTGTTGTGTTTCGCTTTCCTGGCTGATGTGCTTATCGTGCCGGCCTGTCAAAAACACTGGCGGGGGGGGGGGGGGGGGGGGGGGGGGGGGGGGGGGGGGGGGGGGGGGGGG
>JAKTSU010000069.1:0-66971 GCA_030580395.1 Myxozyma nipponensis
CCCCCCCCCCCCCCCCCCCCCCCCCCCCCCCCCCCCCCCCCGCCAACAGGCGTCAAGGGCGCCGCGCCGCCGCAGACATGGCCCGGCGGGTATTTGAAATGAGTAGCGGAGGTTAATCAGGATTACAGTTAAACATCTAAATAATATGACTAGACTAAAACATAAGAGTACGATTACAGCTTCGGCTTGCTGAACGGCGGCGAGATGAGCCTGTCGTAGGCCTGGTTGGACAAGCTGTCAGCGGGCACGGTGGAGTGATGAGGAAGCGACGCGACGTCGACAAACGACTGGTTCAGGTCCGACAGTTTGGTGACGCCGATGAGACGCATGTTCATCTCGAGCTCGTCTTTGAGGAGCTGAATTGCTCTGACGACGCCGGCCTCGCCGTAGGTCGACATGGCGTAGATGAACGGTCTGCCGATGCCGACGCCGGCGGCACCGAGGCACATTGCTTTGAGGATGTCGGTGGCGCGACGAACACCGCCGTCGATGTACACCTCGATGGACTTGTCGAGTCCGCGGGCACGCAGGGCGGCCATGACCTCGGGGAGGACCTCGATTGCCGGCCTGGCAAAGTCGAGCTGGCGGCCGCCGTGGTTGGACAGGAGGATGGCGGCGACGCCGGCCTCGGCGGCCTTGATTGCGTCCTCGGCGCACTGGATGCCCTTGAGCACGATCGGCATGGTCGTGATCGACTTGAACCAGGGGATGTCGGCCCAAGACAGGCCCGGGTCGATGAACGTGGAGATGGCGCGGGCGGCGCCCTGGGACCGGTCGACGGTGTCGGCGGCGTCGTCCTGGACCGAGGTGTTGCCGTCGTACTTTGACCGCATGTCCTTCTCGCGGCGGCCGAGCTGGGGCGCGTCCACGGTGATCCACAGCGCTTTGCAGCCGCGGGCCTCGGCGTGCTGCACGATCTTGCGGGAGATCTCCCGGTCCTTGTTGACGTAGAGCTGGATCCACTGCACCTGGTCGCCCTGCTTGGCGTCGACGATCTCGTCGAACGAGCACGACGCCAGCGTGGGGATCATCTGCACCACGTTCTCGCGGTAGCCGGCCCTGGTCAGCACCACCTCGCCCTCCGGGTTGCCGAGCTTGCCGAGCGCCGTGGCGGAGATGAAGAACGGCACCGACGACTTGGTGCCGAGCATGGTGTGCGACAGGTCGACGTCGGTCACGTCGACCAGCACCCGCGGCCGGAACCAGATCCGGTGGAACGCGGCGTGGTTCTCGCGCATGGTGATCTCGTCGTCGGCTCCGGACGAGTAGTACGCCCACGCGCTCTTCTTCATGGTCTGCCGGGCGATGTCCTCAAAGTCGAACATGTTGTACACCTGCGACAGCGGCGGCATGCGTGCCACCATGTCCAGCCGGGCGATCTCAGCAGGGTCGTTGGCGTCGTCGTCAGCACCGTCAGCTGCGACCGAGCCCATGTCGACGGGTCCCAGATGCTTGTCCAGCGGCAGGTACTTGTCGAGGGTATCAGAGGGATGGATGGGGTCGAACTCCTTGGTGGCATCCTTGCCGGCGTACTTGAGGATGATCTTCTGGCCACCGGGATGCTCGGGAAGAAACTCGGTCACGTCAAACGCTTTGCCGTGCACAATGACCCAGCATGACTGCTTGTTGTCGTGCTTCGCAACTGAATCGACAATTAGTAGATGACGCTTACCCCGGATTAGCGGGTCCCCCGCCGGGTGGCCCCCCAGCCAGCCCAACTTGACGAGCCTGCTCATGCCTGCTCATGCTTGGCTGCCGGGGGCAGACGTACTTACTTTCAGCGCCAGTCAGCGTCATTGTTTTTCGGTCAATCAAAGATATGAACAAACAAGATTACCACAGCATACGATAAGCCGGTTTTTGAAAAAAAAAATGTCCTGCAGTCGTAGTCGTGGCAGGTTTTTTAAAGCGCTCTCGCCGGTGCCGGCTCCACACATCTTCGCCGAGATAACACTGTCGGGGATGATATCTTTTTTGCCGTCCCGGTTTGCGCCGGGGGTTCCCACGCCGAGCCCCGGCAAACCGCGACTTGCGCCGACCGCCGAGATATCAACCGGGGGGCGCCGCGGCACCGCCCGGTCAGCGAAATATCCGCCGGGCCGTATTGGCTGCGACCATCGCCGCGCGGGGCGCGCGCCGGCGGGGCTTGTACTCAGGTGGGGGGGGGGGTGCCATTCAGGGCAAGGGGGCCATTCAGGGCAAGGGGACCATCGCAGCTACCGGACACGGAGGGGTTCGTAGCTGTAAGCGCGGAGGGGTTCGTAGCTACCGGACACGGAGGGGTTCGTAGCTGTAAGCGCGGAGGGGTTCGTAGCTACCGGACACGGAGGGGTTCGTAGCTGTAAGCGCGGAGGGGTTCGTAGCTACCGGACACGGAGGGGTTCGTAGCTGTAAGCGCGGAGGGGTTCGTAGCTGAAGGACACGGAGGGGTTCGTAGTTGTAAGCGCGGAGGGGTTCGTAGCTAACGGACACGGAGGGGTTCGTAGTCGCAGTTGCTAAGCAAAGGCGCTGAAGCTAAGCAAAGGCGCTGGAGGGCCCTTGATGAGCAAGTGCTTAATTCATCAATGGTGGCAAAGATGCTATTCGGATTATCATCGCTAGTGGTTACATGGGAATCTCGTCAATGCTTAGCCCGGCTCCAAATAGCGGAGGCTTATTTTCTGTCGTAGTGTTGACGTCGCTGCCGTGCTTCTGCTCGTCGTGGTCCCCGTCGTCGTTGCCAAGGACATCAAACGGATTCGACGACGCTGCCAGAACTGCAGTTTGATGTGGCGCCCTGGCGTCGCTGGCAGCAGCAGCAGCAGCTGCTGCTGCTGCTGCAGCTGCTGCTGCTTCCCGCCGCTGGGTCCGGGTGTGCTTCTCCTTCTCGGTCGACTTGGAGATCTTCGTCGTCAACACCGACGCCCGGTTCTCGGCCTTGGCGATGCGGTTTTTCTGCTTCTTCGACACCTGCAGTGCTCCTGACCGCGACTTCTTCCTGCCGGTGCCGTCGTTGAACCGCAGTCCTGCAATCACCGACGACCGCATCTCGTTGCCGCCATCGTCGTCGACTGCGCCTGCCAGCATCGGCGCCGGGCCCGGCATTTCCCGCCGAGCTGCTCTCGTGTTTGCTTTATTCGCTTTACATTAGAATACTAGTCAAGACGATGCTAATCAATTCAACACCACCCCCCAAACTCACCTGTTCGTTTCTTACCCATCCTCTCTCTCTCTCTGTCTTTATGTTTTTCACACGGTAAACATCCCGGTCCAAAAACTTCTCGGTTTACTCCCAACCAGGGTTGGTCTCGGGGGGGGGCGCTTGGCGATGGCAGACATCGGGTCTCGTAGGTTTTAGCGGATGCATCTCTGGACTGTAAATCAGCATCAATACGACAGTGATGATGGTAACCAAAAAAAAAAAAAAAAAAAAAAAAAAACTGACCGCCCGCATGACAATAATAATCATTGCAAGTCAGCAGCCAATTGTGATGTGCTGCTGTTGCTGCGGCTCAAAACATCGTCCCAACCCCAGCCCTACTCGCTTAAGGGATTTGTAGAGAACGCGCCGGGTAAGTTGCCCCCGGGGGGCCGGCCCCGGCTTCGACCCTTGCCCTAGCCCAGCCCCCCGGCTGCTGTTTATCACGTGAGTATCACGTGCTTTCTGGTTGTGTTAAAGGGTGTCGTAGCAGGCAGCCACAGCAAGGCTTCTATATCTGATCACAAGTCCGGCATATGCTTGGCATATGCTTGTCCCATGTTGGTGCTAATGTTCAAAATGGTTAGCATATGGGTTATATGCTGAAACTTGAATGCATGCGGGATCAACCCGACTGATGAAACTGCTGGAACGAACCCCTGCTTTTTCTTCTCCCCCCCCCCTTTTAAGTCACGTGCTGAACGCGCGTCAGTTTGGCCAAGCAAATCGAAATTTTCTGTGGACTTGCTGAGTGAGAAACCCGGCCGTGGCATATTCAACCACAGATTTCGAATCGTTCCGTAGCTGCTGCTGATGCGTTCATGTCGTTAAAGCCAGACGCTGTGATCAGTTTATCTCTGCACTCGCTGTCGCACCTGTCGTCGTCGTCGTCGTCGTCGCTGCTGTTGTCTATTGTCGTCACCGTCGCTACTGCACTGCTGGTGGTCATGGCATTCTCGTCGCCTGCCACGGCGGCACCTGATCTCAACCAGCTGTGGTCGGCCGCTCGGCAGCGGATCACCGGGGTCGAAGGAAACACCAGCTCTGGCCCGGGCACGTCGCGCCAGGACCAGCACTCGGCCACGGTCCTCGGCGGACTCGTGAATACCGGCAACACCTGTTTCCTCAACTCGGTTCTGCAGGTGAGCGCGCATATGTTACGAGAACACGTCACGAGCTAACCCGAGTGTGCAGAGCCTTGCATCTCTTCAAGACGTCACCGACTATCTCGACCGGTTCCCGTCGGAATCCCCCGTGGCCGACCAGCTGCGCACCCTGCTGGGTCTCGTCAACACGCCGCTGGCAACCACGCACTCGCACTCGACGCTGCCGTTGCTGCGAGCCATGCGCTCAGCTCGGTGGACGCCCGATACCGAGCAGCAGGACGCGCACGAGTTTTTTCTGTCGCTGCTCGACGCCGTCAGAGCCGAAGACGCCAAACTGACGGCGGTGGCGCTCAACGCCGCCATTTCCATCGACGCCTCCACACACGCCATCGTCGCCAACACTGCTGCCGACGCTGCCACGGTTTCACCAAACCTGCCGGAACAACCATCGTCGCCGTTTGAGGGCCTGCTGTCGTCGCGGATCACCTGCCTGGCCTGCGGCGAGATGCAGTGCCTGCGGCAGCTGCCGTTCTCGTCCATCGAGCTATCGCTGCCGGCGACGACGTCGTCGTCGTCGTCGTCGTCGTCGTCATCAAGTTTCCTGTTTCAGAAACCCGACACGGCGGTATCGCTTGAAGACATGTTTAGGTCGTACGTGGCCACCGAGACGCTCGACAATGTTCACTGCCAACGGTGCTCGCTGAACGCCGCCGTCGACCATCTCGACCGGTTGATCGTCAACGCCGCCGCGCCGGCCCAACCCAACAGCCACGGCAAACACATTTCACACATCCTCAAAGCACGAAGAGAAAGCATTGCCGAGGTCCTGGCCCACCCAACCGTGCTGGACTCAGATTTCGACCGGTTGAAACCGCCACGGCTGGTGTCGTCCCGCAAGCAGCGCACCGTCGAGATCGCAAGAGAACCCAAGGTTCTGGCAGTGCATATCAACCGGTCAGAGTACGATTTGCGACTTAGCGTCGCCCGTAAGAAAAATACTGCCGTCAAGTTCCCCGAGCACCTGGATTTTTCCGACTACCTCGCCAAATTTGCTGACGACTCGGCGCCGGCGGCGCCCGCTGCCGCGCATGCCAGCATCTACCGACTGTCCAGCACCGTGATCCATTTCGGATCCCACTCGTTTGGGCACTACGTGTCATACCGACGAGTATCCGGTGGCGACAGCTGGATCCGCGTGTCTGACCGCATCGTCCGCCGCGCCTCGCTTGACGACGTCCTGGCCGACGGCAACGTGGTCATGCTGTTCTACGAGAAGGTCAAACCCGACGACGACGTCAAGGCCAGGCCGGATTCCGTGGCTGTGGACGCTGTAGATGATGACGGACTAGTCAAGATGGAGACTGACGTGCCGTTGTACGATGTACACGAGGACGACAGCGCTGACAACACCGATCTATACGCGTCGACGTCATCGTCGTCATCATCATCATCATCATCATCGTCGGCAGCGTCGTCGCCGAGTCCAATGCCGCTGGATTTCAAGTCCGGTCGCGATTCGACCCCGGTGGACACCGCCGTCACGAGCGACAACGATGTTAATGTCAGCGGCAACAACGACACGGTTGTGTCAATGGTAATGGTCAACTAACGTCACAAATCGTAACTAAAATTGTAACTAAATAAACCACAAGGAATCGGAAGGAATCTGGGGAGAAATGCATAATGGGTTTTTTTTTTTTTTTTTTTTATACTGTACATATGTTTCGAATTAATTGATAAACAAAAAGTTAACATGCTACATCATTAGTAGTGGCCAAGTGGTTCCGGCTGATCTCGTCCCGCATCCGGTCTGAAAACCGCACCACCATGCAGGTAATGTTATCCATGCTGAAGTGTTCGAGCGCAAACGTCACCAGGACGTGGCTTGCTTCCTGGGGGTCGTCAATGTGTCGGACGAGATCGACTGCTTCCTGGTCGGTGCAGACGTCCCACAATCCATCGCATGCCAGAATCAAAAACTCGTCCGAAGGCGTCAGATACGTCTCGGTCGTGTACGGGTGCGAGGTGACGATTTTCTTGATGTAGACGTCGCCCAGCGCCCGGGTCACCGCCAGCACCCCGTTCACGCGTCCGTTGAACATCACGCCGCCGCAGTTCTCGACCCGCATCGCTTCGGTCCTGTCGGTGCCCTTGTGGTCGTACGACAGCCTGATCGCGGTCCCGCCCCGACACAGTACTAACCGTGCGTCACCCACGTTGGCGGTATACAGCATCCGCTCGCGAATGGTAGCTGGCGCCGGCGTCGGCGGCGCTGCTAAATCAGCCTGCTCGGCATGGGTATTATGGTGATGTAGAAAGTGATGCTGCTGATGGTAGAGCTGATGAGCTGGCTGATGAACCGCTGATGTTGAAGATGTTGTTGGTGTTGTTGTTGTTGTTGTTGTTGTTGCTGCTGCTGCTATGTCTGAATCGATTCTTGGTTTGTCCTCCCATCGCATCAGCGCCACCGCCGCTGTGCATCCGGCATGGACCTTGGCCAGCGCTGAATCGGAGTCAGTGAAAGTGCGGTCAAGGATCTCCGGCACTGATCCGTAGGGATCTTTGCGTAACTCGTCCTCCAGCACGCTGTGCAATTTCTGGCCGCACCAGTCGGCAGCAGCTTTGCCGGCGTGGCCATCAAACACGGCAAAGTAGCCAGCGTCTTGGGAATTATGATTGGGGATCTCCGCCGCCGGCACAATCGTGCTACCAGTGTTGGCGGACGCTTTTTGTGATGATGATTTGCCTTTAGAAAACGCACCCAGCAGACCACCGCTGCTGCTGCTGCTGCTGGAATCGGTGCTGTGGTTGTTCGCCCTGCTTGGGCTGTGAATGCCACCAAAGTCATACAGCACGCAATGGGTATCTTCCATTGAGCTGCGACACTTCAGATTCGGATCCTCAGTCACGCCGGCAACAAATGAGCCATGGAACCAACTTGGAGGCGCCGTGGGATTCGAATACGTTGCCGTTGCCGGTTTTGCTGTCGATGTGGACGACTGTGCTTGCTGCTTCTTGGTCAATGACGGCGTTCCTGACGACGACGACGACGACGACGATGTGAAACGAGAAAAGAACGAAGTTGCAGGTGAGGCCGGCGGCTCATGCAGGCTGCTAGCAGACGCTTTCCGGGAATGTCCCTGGCCTGTTGCTGGCGGAGACTGGGTCGTTGTCGGGCCTGAGCTGGCGCCGGCGCCGGCGCCGGCGTCATTGTCCGGCTTCAGCGGTGACGACGACATGTGCCGCGAATAGACCGACCGACAGACGTAAAACTGAATATGCAGTAAATGTTCAGCGACCAATCACGATCGTGTGTGCTTGCGATCCTGCCACAACGAGCTGAAACTGGCAGTCAATGCGATTGTCGAGCGAAGAGGATCTCGCGAGCATCGACGCGCGATCAAGGGTTTTTGCTTGCTTGGGGTGAGTTTTGGGTGGTGGTTCGAAACCGAAGGCGACCGGGATCGCGAAGCACCTGCGACACGACCCAGCTGGACAGGTTTTCAATTGTTCTCGACATGTCACAGTCGCGAAGCAGCACCGTCAGGCGGCAGAGTTTGCCCGTGTCGGAGAAGGTAGCGGTGGCGGCGGCGGCGACGGCGGCGACGACGACGACGACGACGGCAGTATCGGCATCGAGCATCAGGGCCGCCATGAACCGCAAGGCGACGATCTACGACCGGCACATTGGCCGGCGGAATCCAGACCTGTCGCTCTCCGCGTTCTCGTTCCTGTTCAGCGAAATGGTCCAGTACTCGCAGAAGAACGTGACCGGGATTACCGAGATGGAGGACAAGCTGGCGGCGTACGGATACCATGTCGGCCAGCGGGTGCTCGAGCTCACGGTGATCCGCGACATCAAAAACGCCCGCAGGGAGACCAAGATCCTCGGCATCCTGCAGTTTGTGCACACAAACGTCTGGCGGGCCATCTTCGGCAAGCCGGCGGATGCGCTCGAGAAGTCCAAGGACATGGAAGACGAGTGTGAGTTTGGACGTCCATGACTATAAATGGAGCTACGACTGATTCATGGCAGACATGATCATCGACAACGACCCGATAGTGAACAAGTTCATCTCGGTACCGAAGGAAATGTCCCAGCTCAACTGCGCTGCGTTCCAGGCCGGCGTGATCGAGGCGGTTCTGGACGGGTGCCAGTTCCATGCCAAGGTCACGGCCCATTCGGTGCCGACCGACATGTTCCCGCTCAAGACGATCGTGCTGATCAAGTTCGATGCCGAGGTCATTGAACGGGAAACCGAGGTTTTTAGAAGCTGAATGAAATATTAATGTAAATTTTACGATCCGTCGCCATCGCGTTTCCTCTTCTTGACGGTGTCATGCAACCCGCCAAGCCTGCTGCTGGCTCGGTCATTGAACTCGCTGGACTCGAACCACGGCGACTGCTGCTTGGATGTATCCTCGTCTGCCAGATGCGTGTACTTTGTCCTGCCGCGGAGTCCAACCCGGTCGTCGCGAACCTGCAGCGGCTTGGGCAGCGCCGCCTTGTCCTTGTAGGTATCCTCGGTGTGCCCGGTAAAGTCGCGCTTGAGGATTTCCATGTCCTGGTAGAACGCACCTTTGTGGTAGTACCGCTGCATGAACCCCATCTTCTTGTTCATCTTGTCTGCCCGCTGCTGCCGCAACCGTTCGTAGTCCTCCTTCAGCCGGTCGCCTTCGTCCATGTCCCGCCGCTGCTGGATCTCGTCCAGCTCTCGCTCACGAGCCTCCAGCTCGTCCCGTTCACGGGTTATGCGGTGCAGCTCACGCAGCTTCCAGGCTGCACGCTCAGCAACCGGATCAACATCGTCGCCGTCGTCGATCCCGCTCTGGTCCGCCGCCGTGTTGTCCTGGTGCAGCGATGCTGTGGCATGAGCTTCCAGCTCGGCCTGGATCTGGCTCTCGATCAGCTTCAGCGTCTCCGCCTTCTTGCGTTCCTTTGTGTCTGCATCTTCCACCGTCGTGTTGGTATTTATCACTTGTTTCGCCTGGCTGCGCTTGCTTTTCGGCACAAACACTGGCCGCACCAGTTTCCGCTGGGCATCTTGGCTCGAGTCTGAATCGTCGCTTTCACTTTCACTCCCGCTTTCACTCCCGCTTTCCTCGCTCTCTTCCTTCTTGACTGTCTGCTCAAACCTCACTTGCCTCGTCTCAGGCATCTCGTCGTCGTCGTCGTCGTCGTCGTCGTCGTCGCTGATTCCCGCCATCTCAGTCACCGGCTCTGTCTTGATGTCATCCACCGCCGTCGACTGGTCGTCATCAGACGAGTCCGGTGAAGGTGACCGCGACGTCCGCTGGCCTGGAAAATACCTCGCGACTTTTGGTGGCATTCGTATGATCCGAATTGTTGTCAATCCGTCATGCAAGTCGTCAACGATGCCATGTCAATTTTTGTGTCGCTCCCAATTACGGTGCCGAGCCGCACCACCACCCGGGTTTATCGATAACCAAATGCGACTTCGATTACTTTTGCCGCCTGGTTTCAGCTTAACCGGGGGCATGATTGCACATTCTGCACTGGTCAATTGTACACGTAACCATGGTATCTGACGACTGGCGCAGCAAAATTGCCGATGACGATGATGCCGGGTTTGCTGGCTCCGAGCGGGTCACCGCAGTGCGGCCAGACGCCGACATGGATCCGTACACGAAGCTGTTTATCGACTTCATCTACGACAACCCGACCGTGTTCCACGCGGCGGAAGCCTTTGCCGAACTATTCACCAAGCACGGCTTCAAGTATCTGTCCGAGCGGGTGTCGTGGGACCAGAAGGTCGAGCGCGGCGGCAAGTACTTCACGACCCGCAACGGGTCGTGTCTGGTTGCGTTTGTGATTGGCAGCAACTACAGCGGCGGCAACGGAGCCGGCATGGTCGCGGCGCACATCGATGCCCTCACGGCAAAGATTAAGCCGATCTCGAAGAAACCGGTGGTGGAGGGATACACCCAGCTCGGAGCGGCGCCGTATGCCGGCACGATGACCAAGACGTGGTGGGATCGCGACCTGGGCCTGGCAGGCCGGGTCGTGGTCAAGCATGCCGCCAGCGGCATCATCCAGACCAGGCTGGTCAAGCTGCCGCACCCGATCGCTCGCATTCCCACCTTGGCCCCCCACTTTGGCCGCGTCGCCGACGGCCCGTTCAATCTCGAGACCAACGTGACGCCGATCATGGCCCTGGAAGACGACTCGAAGCCGAACCGGCTGCTGCCGGACGAGGCCGACGCGCCGCTGGCCGGCAAGCACAACATCCGGTTGCTGCGAGCGGTTGCCGCCGAGCTCGGTGTTGCCGTGTCGCAGATCCTCAACTTTGATCTCGAGCTGTTCGACACCCAGCGGGCCGCCATCGGCGGCCTCGACCACGAGTTCCTGTTCTGTCCCCGGGTCGACGACAAGATCTGCTCGTTCGCGGCCGTATACGGCCTGCTGAACAGTGCCGACTCGTACGCGGCGTCTGGCGACGGCATCAATGTCACCGCACTGTTTGACAACGAGGAAATCGGCAGCCTGCTGAAACAAGGCGCCCGGGGAAAGCTGCTGGAGGGGTCGCTGGCGCGGGTCGTGACCGCGCTGGGCGAGGGCGCCATGATGCAGCAAACGTTCGCCAACTCGTTCCTGCTGTCGGCTGACGTTTGTCACGCCGTGAACCCAAATTTCATCGACCAGCACCTCAAGTACCACAACCCGCACCTGAACGTCGGCATCACGCTGTCGTTCGAGTCCAACGGCGCCATGACCACCGACGCCGAGAGCGCTGCGCTGCTGGAGGAGGTGGCAAGACGGACCGGGAACACGCTGCAGTACACGCAGAGCCGGAACGGACCTCCGTCCGGAGGCACCATCGGACCGATGCTGTCCAGTTCCATGGGTTGCCGTGCTGCTGACGTCGGCATTCCCCAGCTGTCGATGCACTCGATCCGGGCCACCACCGGCAGCCGCGATTGCGGATTGGCGGTCAAATTGTTTCAGGCGTTCTACGAGCGATGGGAGGAGGTCGACAGCGAGTTTAGAGCCGGAGAACGGCCGTCCAGTTAGTCTAATAGTTTTTTTTTCTCCGGCAAAGTGATTAGATTTAGTTGATAGAACCCGCCTTGGCTAATGTTCACCAACTGCATAACCGTCCCGCCGCGTGGTTGTTGTGCAGTTCGGTTCGTCCCCCCCGTACCTAAAAAAAATTAAAAATTCCAAATTCCAAATACCAAATTGCCGACCTCGAAATTCAATCTCGACTGTTATCTATAGATCTTGGACTCGGATTTCACGGTAAAAAACAAAATATGAGGCCGTCGCCTGCACAATACCATGAGTTTCTGTTTCTGCTAAGGCATCGTCAGGGACCGGTGATTGTATCCACCAAGACCGAAGTCACCGTAAGTCATACTGCCGGGAACCACCGGTGACGGCGAAACATCTAACCGGCACAGGACAAACTGATCAGGCGGCAATTGCCACCGCAAAACGTTCCCAAGGCTTCACGCAAGCAGGACTGGTCACTTCTGGCCGCGGTGCAGACGCCAGACAGTTTCAGTGCGTTCGCGTTGCGGTATTACATGCGGGAACTGCACGCCAAACGGGACCGGCTCTACAAGCAGCAGCCTGGCACCGGCCAAGCCTGGCTTACCGACGAGTTCCCAAAGAGATACGTGGCTACGTACGAGCGGGTGTCGGATTTGGCCAACGCGCTCGAGTATCTGTACAAGCAGCCGCCAGCCGCCAGACTCGATCCTCAGCACCCGGACCGAGTACCGGACCGGGACAAGAATACGTTCCATCCAATGGACGTGCGCCGGCCGAGCCGGGAAACCATTGTGTATTGGCAGCATGAATGGTTCAAGGGCAAGTCGGAGTGCTGGATCCGTGACGTAGGCCATCAGCGACTCGACGTCACTCGCGTCGGCAAGGATTTGAGACTCAAGCTTGCCAACGGTCTGCTGTCGGACGACGGCGACGGAGCCATGCTTGAAGAGGAAGACGACGAACGGTAAAAAAAAAAAAAAAAAAAAAATCATTTGTACATAGACTGATCATACATTACATACACACCCTATTTCGCTATACACTTTTAACCTTGGCGCTGCCGCGGTTCAATGCCAACAGCCTGCCGGCAACACATCCGCAGTAGGCACCGACCACGACCGTAACCGGCCACCGCTGCCACGGTCTATCCCAGTCCAGCGGAATCGGTACCGCACCTATCCATGCACCCATGACGGTTCCCACGCACGAAACGTACACCGGCGCGGATGAGCCGGACGACGACGGCATGTCCAACGAGATGATCTTGACCCACGTCTGGCTGTCGAGCGAGTACAGCGTCACCAGCGGATAAACTGCCAGCACGGCAGTGTGCGCCGCCAGCAGAAACGTTTCCGGCACGGTGGTCGTGACGGGAGCGCCAAACATCACGTACACCAAGTGTACGACCGGCGTGAGCAGAGCCGTCAACACCAGTCCCAGCACCGCAGTCTGCCAAGGTTAGCTAGCCGCTGGGGGGAACTGCGCACGTCTGGGATACCTACCGACAACGGGTTCCTGCCTTTTTTCTTCTTGTACGAGGACATCAGAAACGAGCCGACCTGGACCGCCGCCACCAGTGGCAGCGACACCGTGAGGACACGCACCGGGTCTCGAGCCAGCATGTCGGTCTGCACGACCGTGACGACCGGCAGCGCCGCCAATGCTGCTGCTGTAGCAATGTGAATACCTGTTGACGGTGTCGGCGTCTGTGCCTGTCTTGGTTTCGCCATACTGCTGGTGGTGGTGGTGTTGTCGTAGATCCACTGCATATCAACTAGGTTTCGAGGACGACGCGAACGCGAATAAATATTTCGCCAACTCTCTGATGATCCCAACTGATTAGATATCTATCAAAAACCAGCGGCACAACCACACATACACACACACGCACAATGGCGTTCAAGCGAATAGCGTGGGGAACTTCAGTGTTTGTCCGGGGAGTCGGGCTGTTCCACCTGCTCGTGAACTACGGCTACGAGCTGTCGCTCACCGGCGGCCTCAGCATGCTGCCGACCGTGAACACCATGGGCGACCACGTCTTCATCGACAAGCTGCACTTCCGGCACGGCCGCAATATCAACGTCGGCGACGTCGTGGTCGCGTTCAAGCCGACCGAGGACAACATGCGGGTCTGCAAGCGGGTTGTTGGTGTCGCCGGCGACGTGGTCTACTCGAATCCGATGCCGGACTTCGTCCCCACCGATGCTGCCGTCACCAACCCGGCATCATCAACCGCGGGCAGCTACGTGCGCGTGCCGGAGGGCCACGTCTGGCTGCTCGGCGACAACACGTTTGCGTCGTCAGACTCGCGAGACTACGGGCCGGTCCCGATGGCGCTCGTGCTCGGCCAGGTCATATACGCCATGCACTGGCATCCGTTCAAGCTGCTGCCAGATGGGCCGCGGCGGATCAGCCGCCGGCCGGAGCCGGTCAAATCCAAAACCATCAGCGATTTCTTTACGTAATATGAGTTCGTGTAAATTATTATCTATGTACATGTTCAGCCGTAGTGCTGCATCCGGGCGCGATAGAACACGGTGCCGGGCCCCAATCCATGCTTTTCCCGCACGCCCTCGGTCTTGCTGTCGTAACCATTCCGCCACAGATGGGCACCCACTGCCTTCAGCCCATACACGCTTCTGAACTTGCGGATGTCGAAATGTTCGCGCTCCAGCAGCGACCGCTCCAGCTCGGCCACGTCGGCATCGGTCTGGTCGGCGGTCCGTCGCTGCACCGCCAGCGACTTGCCGTCCGGCTGCTCAAACACCCAGACCGCGTACCGATGCAGACCACTGTTCTTCTCTGGATGTGGCGGCAGGTACGACACCAGCCGGTCGGCGGCGGCGGCGGCGGTCTTGTCCACCAGGGGATTTCCGGCGCCGGATATGGCGACGTTGGTCACCGCGTAGTGCAGCGTCGTCGTGAACGAGTCGTTGTCGACGTCCGGCGTATCCGGGTCCACAATCACGATCGTGTACAGCTTAGACGTGTCCTCGAACAAGCGAATGGCAAACTCCGGCTCGGCCGCGGTCACCCCGGTACTGAGCACCTTGCCGGGCTCGATCCACTGCGCGCCCGGCCCCGGGAACCGCAGCTTGACGTCGATCTCGGGCATGAAGTACGCCAGCGTGTCCGGCAAGACCCGCATGGTCTCCAGTCGCTGCATCAGCAGCTTGCGGTCGTAGTCCTCCCACTTGCGCCGGGCCAGGTCCCGGTGGATGGCCAGCCGGATGTCGATCTTGCCGGACAGAAACCGGAAGTACGCCTCGGGATCGTTTCGCTCGGCCAGCACTCGCAGCTGCTCAACTTGTCGCAGCAAATTGTACGCCATATTGCGCGACCTGGTGTCGGCAATCTGGGACACTTCCGCCACGCCAGCTTCCGCCAGCAGCCCGTCGACAGAGTCAAGCAGCCTCAGCACGGACTGGTATTTGGTATGTCTGTCCTGGCCGACCAGCACAAGCGCCTCTTTGAACGCATCGTTTATCGCCACCGGACTGCTGTACATGGCTTTTGATCGTTCCGTCTTCAGCGTCACCGGCTGGACTGGCTTGCGATACTCCAAGAATGCCTCCCGCAGCGGGGCCGGAATGACTAACGACTTGTGCGTAACCTTCGGCTCAGCCTCGCCTGACGACGGCGATGCAGATAAATACACCGCCAGGTCGTCCACCGAGCAGCCAATTGCTCGAGCAGCTGTCGCCAGCTCGCTGGCGGGCACTGAAGATGTGTCCAAAGCGGTGGCCAGCGGCGACGCTGCGACTGCAGACGCACTCAGCGCTCGTTTGGACGCTCTGAACGCATTCGTGCACGATACTCTAACCATTCTCGCTGCTTGCCACCTGATATATGCTGTTGTCGAACCAGTTTGTTCCTCAGCCAAAGAAAACTTTTCGTGATGCTCAAAACGCTTGCCCGAGGCAGAGGTTATGCGAATACGAGACCCTCGGGGGATGAGCCGCGAGCCCCCCCGGGGGGAAGACGAGAAAAATTGGCATCACGAACGTTCCCGGTTGAGTGTTTTATCAATCGTGAATTACGGCAAGCATGGCGAGCATTAGGCCGGGAATATTGTCGTTATGCAGGACTTTTGGTCAGGTAAGTCGTCCTCCTTTCGCTTTAGTCATAAACGTACAAAAACAGACGGCAAAGCGACAGCAGTCGACAGCGGCGGCGACGACGACGACAGAGAACTTGTTCCCGCATGCTGCTGCTGAGCCTCCGAAAGCAGTTCTGGCTCAGCTGCACAAGTTCCCGTTCATGGAGCCGGTAGGATACACTGCGCTGCCGACCGAGTTTCTCGGGCTGCCAGTCCGGCGGGATCTGCTGTGGCGGGCAGTGGTGTTTGAAAACGACGGGCTCAACAACCGGTCGCACCTGTTTGTGCGCAACCGAGCCGAGATGGGGTTCTCCAAGAAGAAAATGGCTCCGCAGAAAGGCAGAGGTCGTGCGCGACTCGGCAAGAACGGTTCACCGATGCTGCACGGCGGCGGCATCCCGTTCGGTCCCCGGCATCCCGACACCCGCACCGAGCTCAATCGCCGGATCTACAATCTTGCCATGCGCACCGCGCTGTCGTATTTCTATCAAGACTCAAAGCTGGTGGTGATTGATGGTGCGGCCGAGATTGGCACTGATCATGTCTGCGCTGCTGAGCAGATTGTCGCTGGCAACCAGTGGGACAGTGCCAAGCGGACGTTGATTGTGGTGTCCGGGCCACGACAGAAGCTGCAGACGGCGTTCAAAACCTATAGAGACGGTCAGACATCAAAGCAGCGGTTGGGCAAAGTCGGAATCGTGCAAGCGGAGGACTTGGACGTGAAAACGATCCTGCGGGCCGACCGCATTGTTATCGAGAAGGCGGCGCTGGAGTTTGTTCACGACCGCACCGTCGGTAAGGAATATCTCCGACCGGACGAGAGCTCAAATCGACCCAACATTGTCAAACTGGTTGAACGCAGACGGAAGGAGAAGCTGGCTGATCCAGTTTTCTAGACTTGGATGGATCGTTGTATTGACTGTATATAAAAATTTAACTAGTAATCCACTTGTCGACAACCCCACTTATTCGTTCTATCGACTGCCCAAGCAGATCGTTGTAGCCGGGATTCTTGGCAGGCTCAAACATGCTCACATGAGCTTCGATTTCTCCCTGCGCAGCCTTGTTCTCCGCCGGTACAAAAAATTCCGTGTACGGCGCCTCCTTTGGCACGTTGCAAAACGTCCGTTTGCCGTCTCCCTCGCCGCTGGCGAGTTTCCCGAGACCTTTTATTAGCATAGTTGGGTCAAGCGACCCCGGGTTCTGTTTAGCACCGGCCGATGGCCGCGGTTGTTGATCTTTGGGCTCAATCAACGTGTAGTAGTCGACCATGCTGACACGGTCCCGGGCCTGGTACATTGTCCACAGCCGCGACTTGAGCTCTTGCGGTTTCCTAAAGATCGCTCCGACAAACAGCAGATGGTCTTTGGCCCAGTTGACATCCACGTTCTGGCTCTTGAGATACCAAGCGGTGCCAGCAGCAGCGGCGGCGGTGGTGGCGATTCCCGCCGCCGCCAGCCCAGCTATCTTGCCCCAGTTGGGTCCCTGTTGCTTGGTATTCTCAGCGGTGACGCCGTTCACATTCGCGGTCTTTGGCTGCTCGCTGCTCTTCTTCGCAAACAGGTATGACGCAGCAGCACCGAGCGGGACAGCGCTGGTCATGCCTTTGAGTTCGTTGAACTTGGCGGCGCCTCGCGACAGCACGTCCTGGGCAAACACAGATGTGTGCAGGCCGATGAACGGCGAGTCGTAGCAGACAACTGCGAGAATCTTCGGGAACATCAGCTGCCTGTCCCTGGCCAGCACCTGGATCGTCATGTCCGTGACCAGCAGACCGCCCATGCTGTGTGCTGCCAGCACCACGCCGACACCGGGATTCATCACCGGCGAGGCAGTGCCAAGACCAACCTCGCTGTCAATCACGGCAGTCTCGACAAAGTCCAGCAGAGCCGTGACGGCGGCAGTGAGCTCGCCGCGGGTCTCGTAAGCGGGATAGATCACGGTTTTGAACCTGACGTCGGCGCTGGCAAACACCGTCGCCAACCGCTGCTCGACCTGCTGCGGGAACGCTGCGAACGTGGTATCATCGCCCTTGAAGCCATGCACATACACCACGAGCACTGTCTTCTTTGCCATCTCAAGCTGTCGAGACGTGCAATGTTCTATGGTCGAGGCCGCGATGATGATGGGCAGCGTCCGAGGACGGGAATCCAAGCTTCATGTGAAGCGGTTGGGAGTTTAATCACGAGGTTTATACGAGGAAGCCAGAGCAGCTCTCAGCGCCAGGATGGCATCTTCGTCGTCTTCTGCCACAGAGCACGATGCCAGATGTCAGCATCGTCGTCACGAACGAAGCATATCTGTCGAGCTCTGAGGATGCAGGATACTTCAGCTACGAGCTGACGCGGTCGTCCAGCGGCAGCGAGAGCAGCAGCGCGTCGGCAGCACCGACGCCGGCCGGGGTCGTCGACGACAGCCTGCTCCGGCGCAACGTGAACCAGTACTATCCAGACTACCTTGCACCGGCAGATATCGGTTTGAACGGGCGGATACGGGCTGCTGACGTTGGGCCGGAGGAGGTGGTGGAGGACGAGGACGACGGAGAGTTCGACAGCGACGACGACGACGACGACGATGATGATGGCGACGGGATCCGGCCGGTCGTGTATGACAATGCATACACGGTACAATGTGGGTGGGTCGTGCTGTTTGCGACCTGGATTTTGTTTGTTCTCGGCGTGGGCAGCGTGTTTGGTGTCTGGAAGTGGGTGTGGGTACGTATAAAATACCAGTATATATATATATGCAGGGCATGTCTTGCCGGGGTGTCTAACGAGCAGGCGCCGGTGCTGGACGACGACCGGAGAACGATTTTCGACCAGGTTGACGACAACGAGCCTGACTACGCTATTGAAGGATACTACCCTTCGATGGTGATGCTGCTGTGCGTGGTAGCGTGGATCTGGTGTGTTACGTCCTGGGTTGGCATGAAACTGTTCCGGCATGCCAAGGGAGGCGTATCGTCGGATGTGACCGCCGCGGCCAGTCCGGCAGCATAGCATTTTGTTTTTTTTTCTTTTGTATTGTAGCAATGGATTAATTTTAATTCGTTTGATATCTTGGCGTCATGCGGTTTTCAGATAGTCGACGTAGGTGTCGAAAATCGACGGCCAGGCGCCTTCGGCATCGTAGGCGTCCAGACCTTGCGGCGAGCAGAGAATGTTGGTCACAAAGTCGTAGAGAACGTTCCACATGTCCTTGTTGACGGCGCGGGTGTACTTCTCTTTCATGAACCTGATCCAGGTCTCGAACGAGGCCTGGTCCGGGAACTTGTCCTGCAGCAGCAGGTTCCAGTAGTCGATGGCGGTGTCGAGCGGCAGCACTCGCTGGCCCTCAGGACGGACGTACACGAACGTGAAGTTGTAGACCTGCTTGAAGAACTCCGGCTGGGTGAAGTCTTGCCGGAGTTTGTCTACCGCTTTTATCATTTTCGGGATCGTGTCGGCCCTGTCGCATTAGTCAGCTCATGGCGGCAACCCTCCCAGATGCCCGGGAACATACTCCATTGTCTTCCATCCAGCGATGAAGTCGTCCTTGGTAAATCTGCCGACCGACGGCGCCTTCAGCTTGCAGGCAATGCATAGCGCAACCGGGTCTTCGAGGTCGACCTTGAGCGCCTTGAACAGCTCGATCGTGCCGTCGATGCCAATTGCCGACGGCTCCTCGGGATCTGTGCACATCAGCATCATCGGGATCGTAGAAACCATGTTTGCAGAGCTACCTACCTTTGAATTGGTCGAAGATGTCTGCCAGGTTCTTGGTCTCCTGCTGGGATTTCTTGCTGGCCGGGACTGTCAGTACATGTGGTTGCGCCGGAGCAGCTCACGCATCGCCAACCACCACCCACCTGTTCTGTGGCGGTGCCAGAGCACCATCGTTGTCGTAGTAGTCGTTCACGGCGGCATCAACCCGCCAATGGCTGAGCTTGAGATACGCCTGGGCCGTCCTGGCGGTGGCTCCGGTGGAAGACATGAACGAGTTGAGCGCCGCCCGCTGCTGGGGAGTCACCGAGCTCTGCAAAACCCAGGTTAGCACTGTGACGTGTCGCCAATTTCACACAATCCTACCATTGTCAGTCTTCTGTTCTCGAGTGGCCTTTTTTTTTATTCGAGTTTTTGTCGCTTGCTGCCGCCGGCAAACGTACGCGGGCGCTGCGGTTTGCGACCCGCCGAACTTCAACCCTCCCATTGTGGTTCGCAGGCATGGCGAATTTCCTGCCACGGTCTCTGCTGCTGGGCTTCTTCGTTTATCACCACAGGCGCTTGGAATTTTGATGCAAACAACTCGCCCGATGACGCGACTTGCAGCTATCAGACCAGCACTGCTGCTGGTGCTGGTGCTGCAGATTCTCCGCATTGCTGCCGCCCACAACGTGAAGCTGTCGCCGCGAGCCCGCGAGTGCTTCTTCGAGGACCTGAGAACCGGCGACACCATGACCGTGTCGTACCAGACCGGTGATCGCGACGGTGAAGGCAGCGGTGGCAATCTTGGCATTGACTTCTGGGTGAGTTTGTTTCTTTGTTTGTTGTTTTTTGTTTGTTCTGCCTCTCTTGCTGCAGCATTCTCGCCACGACCCAACCCGCCTAACTCATGCACAGCTCAATGATCCTCGCAACACGGTGCTCAGGGCTGACAACGACGAGACCCACGGCGAGTTCTCGTTCCACGCCTCGGTTGACGGCCGATACACGTACTGCTTCTCCAATGAAGCATCGGCGATGCAAACCAAGGAGGTCGGCTTCAACGTGCACGGAGTTGTGTATGTCGACGCGTCCGATCTGCCGGCGGATCCCCTCGACGTCGAGGTCAACAACCTCGGCTCCATTGTCGAACAGGTCAAAGACGAGCTGCAGTACCTGATGATGCGAGAACGGGTGCACAGAAATACCGCCGAGTCCACCAACTCGCGTGTCAAGTGGTGGAGCATCTTTCAGATCGGCGTCGTCGCCGGCAGTGGCATCTTCCAGGTCTACTACCTCAAGCGTTTCTTTGAGGTCAAGACGGTGGTCTAAAATCTAAAGCACTAAACACCAATTTCATGGCTATAGTTGGTTAAGTGCCCCAGACAAGTTGTTTATTCTTCTCTGTTTTTTCTTTCGTATCTACATATCCGTGTATTGTTTAAAGTTTATTATCAAGCTAAGATTAAATGAGCTCTTCGTCTAATCGCACCGCCGGATTGGTCTCGATAAAGTCCAAATCAACCTTGTGTCCCACCAGCTCTCGAATGTTCGACAGCTTGTACTTGATCATCGTCGGCCTCTCCAAACTCAAGCCGAATCCGTGAACCTTCAAACCTTTTGGCAGGCCCATCGATTCCAACATCTCCGGTCGGAACATGCCCGAATTGCCGATCTCGATCCACTTGTTCAGGCCGGCATGCCAAGCAAAAATCTCCATCGACGGCTCGGTGTACGGGTTGTATGCCGGCTTGAACCGCAGCTTGTCAACACCCATCCGTCGGAAGAAACGGTCCATGAATCCGATCAGGTCGCCCAGCGTCAGGTCGTAGTCAGCAATCACGCCCTCGATCTGGTGGAACTCCGCCAGGTGAGTCGCGTCAACCGCTTCGTTCCGGAACACCCGGTCGATCGAGAAGAACCGGGACGGTTTGGGATCCTGGGCCAGCTTGTGCAGTACCCGTGACGACACCGCGG
This sequence comes from Myxozyma nipponensis, assembly GCA_030580395.1. Taxonomy (NCBI): domain Eukaryota; kingdom Fungi; phylum Ascomycota; class Lipomycetes; order Lipomycetales; family Lipomycetaceae; genus Myxozyma; species Myxozyma nipponensis. Next base: position 21,056 of record JAKTSU010000069.1, read on the forward strand.
TGGTGTGGGTCCGCAAAACCAGTCGCAGCGCTTCGTCAGGACTCCAGGGATAACGATATCCGATCGATCCAAACGCGCCGTCCTGATGAACCTGACGGATATTGTCCCAATATTTCTTGTCGTTCGGCATGTCCGCCTTGGCGGGATCTTTGATATAGAACGTATCCTGCAGGTCCCGGGCGGGATGTTGCTGAGGCACAAACAGGGTATCAAAGTTCCAAAATCCTGTCTCGACGTACTGATTCGTAGCCATCTCGGTGAATCCCATGGCAAAGAAAATCTGTCTGAACTCCTCTCGGACCTTGTTCAGAGGATGCAGCGCACCAGCATGGGTCACTGCTCCTTCGGCATCGAAATTGTACGGCTTAAACGTGGCCGACTTCCAGCCGCCACTGGCAATCATCTCCGGCGTCACGTCGGTCTCAAGCTTCTTGATCTCTAAAGCAAATTCCGGGCCCTTTTCTACGCCATACGACACTTTCTTCACTTTGCTGATCAGCTTACGCTTCTTGAGCTCGTTCAGCTCTTTGGCATTGTCCAGCGACCCGGTCTGCTTGATGGTCACAAGCTCGTCCGCGGTCACGTCTTGCGGCCTCGATTCAACCTGCACATTAGTACCCCAACATCCTCAACTTTCGTTGCTGGCATTTTCAGAGCTTACCGCTGACACGAGTTTGAGGCCGTCTTTCTTGACCCATCCATTCTTGAACGCTCTTAGCTGCCCCAGCTTCCCGGTATCGCCCAGTTTCTGACGTTGTCAGTCATACTGCAAACCACAAATACCCATAGTTTTCAGTTACTAACCTTAACCTCGGCAAGTTCCAAGCCTCCGAGACTTTTAGTCACCTCGTCCAGTAATCGAATCTCGTGACTGCCTTTCTCAATGATCTCTTCTGCCTCGGCCGTAAGCGACCAGTGGTCCTGCTCGATGGTCTTGAATACAACCATCGACCTGGCAGCCAGCGAGCTCAATGTACCTACTGCGTCAGTCTGCTTGCTTACAATACACTCTCGGTATGCACTCGCTGGGTTATTCCAACATACCTTGCATGACCGCAGCTTCGACGTTCGGGAACGTCGCAGCAGTGTCGCTGATTGACCCGCTTTTGTCAAGCGTCTTTAGCACTGTCAATTGAAGTTCTGACATTAGTGCGTATAATGCTGTCCAAGTTTCTGATTAGAAAACCACCGGATATGTGGCTGTAGTCAACAGTTTTTGTCTAATTGCCAAGCCACCTAAGCTCGAAGCAAGATTTGAAATGACTCGATTCACTTGCTGAAATTTAGACACGAAACCCGTTGGGGGTGACAAATTTTGGCGATTTGTCACGCCGCCTGTCACCTAATAATTATCTTCGGTCCATTCACAGTCTCCAGCATGTTGCTGCTATTTCTGTGGGTTTTTGTTTGTGATCCCGGATAGTCAGGCATCTTACAAAAGAAAAAAATGGCACGGCTGTCACCAGACAAGGTGCATGAGCTGCAGCTCCGGCCAGACTGTGTGCGAAATATCTGCATTCTTGCCCACGTCGACCACGGCAAGACGTCGCTTTCAGACTGTCTTCTGGCATCAAATGGCATCATTTCCCAAAAGATGGCGGGAAAAGTCAGATATCTGGACTCTCGAGAAGATGAGCAGACTCGTGGTATCACTATGGAGGTAAATTGCGCCGGCCTGTCTCGTCGGGATCAATTCTAATTCTTACAAAGTCTAGCGCAATATCCCTCTACTTTAGGATTCTGCAGCACAACCAGGATGGCTCGGACGAAGTCAAGGAGCATCTGATCAACCTGATTGACTCTCCAGGCCATATAGATTTCTCGTCAGAAGTGTCCACCGCGTCGAGACTATGTGACGGTGCTCTGGTGCTGGTTGACGCTGTTGAAGGTGTTTGTTCCCAGACGGTTACGGTCCTCCGACAGGCGTATCTAGAACGCATCAGGCCAGTACTGGTCATAAACAAGATCGACAGACTCATAACGGAGATTAAGCTCACGCCTAGTGAGGCTTACGTGCACATGTCAAAACTGTTGGAGAAAGTAAACGCAGTCATGGGCTCATTCTTTGCCAGCGAACGAATGGAACAAGATATTCAGGTCGGTGAAGACGGTACCGCGGTGGAGCTGGATGACGAGTATCTCTATTTTGCTCCGGAGCGAAACAACGTGATATTCTCCAGTGCTATAGACGGATGGGGGTTCACGATTCAGCAGTTTGCAGTCATCTATGAGCGGAAACTGAAAATGAACAGGGCAGCGTTGGAAAAAGTATTATGGGGAGACTTCTATTTTGATGCAAAGGCGAAGAAAGTTGTCACAGGAAAGTCTCCCCGAGCTCGAAGTTTAAAGCCGTTTTTTGTGCAGTTCGTACTGGAAAACATTTGGGCCATTTACGATTGCATCCTTATGAATCGAGATTTAGAAAAGACCGATAAAATCGTGAGTGCGCTTGGCATCAAAGTCCTTCCCCGGGATCTTCGGTCAAAAGATTCAAGGGCACTATTGATCACAGTGCTAAACCAATGGTTGCCGCTGTCGACTTCGGTATTGCTCACGGTTGTCCGCCAGATTCCTGCTCCCACCACTGCCCAAACTGACCGTATTCCGACCATAGTCGACTCGGCTCCAGGAGGCAGTCTCTTGGCTCCGGAAATTTTGGACGCCATGATCAAGTGTGACGCTGCCGGACCAGTATCGGCATTTGTTTCCAAAATGGTTTCCATTCCGGAACAAGATCTTCCCAAAAATCAACGGTCGTCAAATATAGATGGAGATGACTTTCTAGCCAGAGCCAGGCAGGCGAGAGAAGCTGCCAAGCGGGCCCAAGCTCAGGCCGAGGAGAGATCCCTAAATCCTGATACTGACGCGCCTGTTGTTGTTGCAGCACCTGAGCCTGATTCTTTGGCAGCCGCTTTGGCACAGTTTAATATAGAAGAAGGCATTGAGGAGGAGCAAGCTGCAACACCGAAAGATGTAATGATTGGGTTTGCCCGTCTTTATAGCGGGACTCTGTCGGTTGGCGACGAGGTTTATGTTCTAGGACCGAAATACAACCCTCATGCACCAGACCGGTTCATTACGACTACCAAGATTACCGATCTGTACTTAATGATGGGCCGCGAACTGGTTGCGCTTGACAGCGTTCCAGCCGGGAACGTGGTCGGAATTGGTGGCCTGGACGGCGCCGTTCTCAAGAGCGCTACCATATTTTCCGTCAAAGGTGGAATCAATCTGGCTGGTGTCAACTTGGCTTCGGCGCCAATTGTTCGGGTGGCGTTAGAACCAGAGCGTCCCAGCGAACTGCCCAAACTAGAACAAGGCTTGAAACTACTTAACCAAGCCGATCCGTGCGTTCAAATCATCATCCAGGAAACCGGCGAGCATGTTATCGTGACTGCTGGTGAGCTTCACCTAGAACGATGCCTGAAGGACTTGAGAGAGCGATTTGCTCGGATCGAACTGCACAGTTCGAAGCCAATCGTGCCATACCGCGAGTCCATTGTACGGGCAACCGAAATGAATGCCCGTAAGAATGCTGAGCTTCCACGGGGAACCGCAGTCGCTCAAGTTATCAACGATGCCGTGTCGATACGGCTTAGAGTGTTGCCGTTGCCTTTTAACGTTACAGAGTTTCTGTTTAAACATAAGAGTGCAATTCAACGTTTCAGACGTAGAAACTTGATTTCTGATTCTGATGGGCAGGGCGACGTTGACAAAGATCAAGCCGAAGATGAGAACGACGAAGACGAGTTTTCAGCTGACGACCAGTTATCTCTTGACGAGCTGAAGATCAAGTTGCAAGAAGAGTTTGCCACCGCATCTGGCCCTGATAAGGATGTGTGGGACGGAGTTGTTGACCAGCTGGTTGGGTTTGGGCCTAAGCATGTCGGGCCGAATATGCTGATTGACAAGACAGAAGGCTTTGCCCGACGATTTTTTGCCAAGGTGGACGACCGCGCGTCTAGAAATCCATTTCAGGATTCAATCGTCACGGCGTTCCAGTTGTCCATGTTTGCTGGGCCGTTGTGTGGTGAACCAGTGCAAGGTGTTGCTTGCGTAGTGGATAGCATCAAAGTTGACCTACCAGAGCAAGATCAGTATGTTTGGGAGGTGGTTGGTCGGTACTCGGGACAGCTGTTGTCGTCAGTAAGGGAAACTATCCGGCAGGGATTCCTAGACTGGTCACCTCGTATTCTTCTGGCTATGTACAAAGTCGAGATTCAAGCGCCGGCCGATGTATTGGGCAAAGTGTACTCCACCATCGCACGCCACCATGGTCACATTACTTATGAGGAAATGAAGGAAGGTACGCCATTTTTCAGCGTGGGTGCTACGGTGCCGGTTGTCGAATCATTTGGATTATCGGAAGACATAAGGAAGCAATCATCTGGGTCGGCATCTCCGCAATTGATTTTTGCTGGATTTGAGATGCTGGACGAAGATCCGTTCTGGGTTCCATCTACGGAAGAAGAGCTAGAGGATCTGGGCGAATACGCAGAGCGGGAGAACGTGGCTAAGCGATACATGGATGCTGTTCGTCGCCGGAAAGGACTGTCTGTGGAGGAAAAGCTGGTCAAAAATGCCGAAAAGCAGCGGACGTTGAAGAAATAGTGACTAAACTAGCTGTAACTAGTCATAGATCTATAACATGTACCTATAAGATGGATTTTGCCGGCACATATAACTATAGCTATATACGGAACCACGAAACTGTAATTTCAGTGAATACCCCCAAGCCAAATAATCGATTATTCTATTGAAACTTGTTTTAGAATAAAAAGTAGGACCAAATTTAACCTATACGTTTGTTGCGTTTATATGGTTGGTCAAGCCATCAAAGGCGTCTATCAAGCCAGCGAGAACGTTCATCCAGCCAGCGAGGGCGTTCATTCAATCAGAGCGAGGCTGTCCATCAAGCCAGCAATGGTGTTGACAGGGCTAATGATGACTGTGGCAACCACTTGACCTATATTGGTACTGTCCATCGAGACTCCGGGTTCTGTTAGAGGATCAAGAGTGCATGGTCCAGGCTGGTCCATGTTGATGTCAGTATTGGAGTTTGTATGGGAATCTTTATGAAACCTGGTATAGTGATAACGATCTTCGTTGTCAACCGAATGATATCAAAATAGTCTTTCACAATAATACCTATTATGTGCGTACTTTATAGTTCCGTCACAAGAGTTTGCAAGCCGGCTGAAAGGCCACCACCGAATGAGTGCCCAAAGGTCGATGCAAGGTGTACGGTGCCAGTCCGCGAAGACTCAGGTCAGCACATATTTGCGGATGATACTCCAAGTTACGATCTCGACTAGCCGACGGCGCAGCTTCGGATCCACTTGCGTATTGGTACCGTCTATTCAAGGTATGATAGGCATGAAGGTGAACTTCTATTTGTCTTCTATCCATTAGTTGTCTCTGACGAGCCTCGGCGAATGGCCTATATTCTACCAATCCCTTAGGCGTTCCACACGCCCTTCGATCATACAGATCACGTGTGCTGTTGGCTAAGTTGATGTAATAGGGTTTACTTTGGATAAAGGCAACTGCTACGCTCGTTATTTAGCTTGCGATTGCTCTGGTATAACTGCTAATTTCTAGTCAATTGTGCACTATTCAGCTTCTCATTTGGTTGGTTTCTCAAAGGCAGAATCATGGCCAGTCGAAAACCGCCGGTCACCGCCGGCCACGACCGCCTTGTGCTGCTCTACAAGCGTTGCATTGATTGCCGTTCACCACGTGCGCGGCGACAAAACAATGCGTGGCAGGCATAAGCACTTAGCAGCATTATAACATGTTGCAAAATATATAAATTCCGTGCAGTACGGTCTTTCTAATCCGGTGGTGATCCTGGCCAGACTTTCAATAACCAGTCTCACCGCACTTGATGGACCCAACAAAAGTGCTGCCAGCTGAGCTAGTTGCCTCTATCTTTTCAAAACTTGATACCCAAGACCTTGTGAACTGTTTTCAGGTTTCCAAAACATGGAGATTGCACTGTCTGAATCGTTGTTTATGGTCGAGTGTCGAGCTGCAGTCTTTTATGCAGGACAACTTAACGCTGTCAGTACAAAGCATATTCAATATAGTTAGCGCTATTGATCCATATGTGCACCATATAAATGCACATATCGATAAAGTTCCGGAAAATCAGCTTTCTCCTGCTGATCTTTTAACCAAATTGATTGTTGTTCGTGGTTTGCGCAATTTGACCTCTATCGACACTAAGAACAATGCAATCTCCGATGACGCACCAAGTTGGCTGATCCAAAACAACAAAGATTTACAGAAGCTCGGTCTTGGCGAACTGTGTCAACCAATCAACCAGTCAATGAAGACGCCCAGATCAACAGGTAGATGCCTCACTTCACTTAGTCTGGTAGACTGCGACCACCTTGAGATGATTGACCTAGCACCAGTAATTGAGTCTATCAAAGGTACGCTTACGCATCTGAAGCTTGGGGAGTACCTTCATCGTCGGAAGAGCTTTCGGTCTGCCGATTGTGAAAGATTCGCAAGCGCTTTACACGAGTGCCATAATCTGCAGGACCTGAACCTGTTCGGTACATATATTACCGATCAGTTTTTCAGGAAATTTGTTTACAACTGAAGCGTGCCTGTGACTAGGGCTCTCAAGGGGCTGTCACTTCGCTTCTGCTATCATATCACTTCCGACTCGTTGAAACACATGACTAATGCGTTGCCGCATCTTGTTCAATTCGCATTGAAAGGCATGGATGCCACAGACTCGGTACTGACGACTTTCTTGGAAAGCACTCCGAACCTTGAAACTCTCATACTTGTTTTGGACCAATTCAGTTCGGATTGGATAGTGCACTCTGTTGTGCGTATGCCCTGCAGAAATTCGTTTAGATCGTTTCGATACGATGGGGTAGGTCTTAGGCACAATGTATGCGATACAGTTGATTTGTTGCTGAACTCATTTCCTAATCTCGAGTTTTTTAACGCTAGACGGTGTAATGGTTGACGCATTGCAATGTGCTATGAATTTCTTGCGACGGCTGTCGTCAGGGATCAAACCCCGGCCAAGGCTATTCAATGTTGGGGATTTCTGGCGAGATTTCCAACGCACTCGTCCACAAGCACTTCATGTTGTCATTCAAGCCATGATGTTCAATCACGAGATGGTACTGAAGGAATCTCCTGTATTGATCAATTTTCAGGGCATTGAAACCTTCCAAGGCCCTTGGCACGTCATTTTCTGTGCGCATCTGCATTATCTGCTCAACGGTAGCTATGCCAGGTCGATTGAGATCCAGAAGCTTTGTAAGAGACTTGTCCCACGATGTGACGACGATGTTTATGATATACAAGAATCCATGAGGAAGCTAGTGGATGGTGCTCTCCTGTATCAGGTTGATTCACACACGCTGTCCCGAGACGTCATCTTGTCGTCGACCGTTTTTTACGAAAAATTCGAAGATTCTCGCAATAATGTGGCGAACGACCGTTTGTGACATTTGTCGTATCGGTGTTTTGAACAATGCTTGGCATTACACGGTGTCTCTCCATATTTGTTTCAAAAATGTTAGACATGGCTCATCTACTCTCGAATGGCGCGCGTTCGCGCGTTCGCTCATCTAGTACCCAGTCATTGATCTTAGCACTTGTATGGCCGACTCTATGACCAGTTGTTTCTCGTTTGGCCGATCAGTGTCAGGTCATGGCATCTATACATTAGAATGTATTATTCGGCATAGTGCCAGCCATATTGTTACCGTTGAGTTCAGCGGTTTGTTCCTTTACCAAACTTTTATAAGTCTGTGATGTTGCTCGCATCGCTTGAACAGTGATGTTCACATAGTTTCGCACTCGCTCGCGCTCCATGTCTTCCGTATCATTGGGATGATGAGGCTTCTGCTTCCAGACATTTTCTATATGCTGATTCACAGCGTCTTCGAATCTTCCCTCTGAAGTCTCGAGTCCATTTGCCAGCATTGGCAAGGTAGATAATGCTTTAGTCGCATCCCCAGACAAAAAAGCAGCCCAAAAATGACGCAAATACTCGATAGATGCGATATGAGCAAGAGTAAGGTCTTTCAATACCCTGGAATCAGTCGCTGGAGTGCTATTTTCGGTAGAAGCCACTTTGCACCGGTCACTTATCAAAGAGAAGACATCCGTATGTGCGTCTTTGGCAGCCTTCTGAGCTGGGATTGCTGACATGAGCAAGTCCTGTGCGAATACGTTCGGTAGTGATTGTCTAAAGCTTGACATGACCTCTTCCGGCGACAACTTGAGACCATCCTCTGGATCATTATTATTCTTATTTTCATTCTTTGCGTTGTTTGCGCCAATCGCGTCATCGGAAACTGTCGAGAATGTACGTTCCTGGTGCAGATGCAACTCAAAACGCTTGGCGGCAGCTGGAGGCTCGAGGTCAATCAGCTGCAGTTCTTTGGCTTTCACAGCTTCCTGCTCAGGAGCGTCAGCTTCATTTTGAACATTTGCAATCATTTTCTGACTGAGTTTGTTCATAGTCCGCATTATTGACAGTGTGTCCTTGTGAGTTGTTGGCTTCATTGTCATATCTGGCCGATTGCCTGTCTTCTGACTGTCGTCTTCCTCGTTACCTTCGACATCTACAAATCGCATCACGCGAGCGCTATCTTTCTCGGCTTCATCGTCGAAATCAAGGTACTTGTCCATCACTCGATCGGGCGGGTCTGTTATCGATACCTTTTCTCCCCGCAGCTTTCGGCATAGTTTAGACAATAAAAACCTGCGCCAAAACTGCCCTTCATCTAAAGCTGGCACATTCTCACCGTAAGCACGCAACACTATAGGATATTGCTGGAAGATATCTTTGATTTTTTCCGCTGAAAGTGACATTCGCACTTGTCCATTAGAGTCTGACTGATTATTACTTCCAGTACCGACAACTTTTATTGTCGCCAGAACATTATAAGGTCCTCGTTTTTGCGATGCCGAAAGCGAGTACATACGCAAAAGGTGTATCCGAGAACTCCAAAACTCTTTAGGTGGCATATGACCCTGGACCACCGCTGCCACAAATTGCTGTTGTAAAGAGGGGTTATTTCTTATAACACTTTTCTGTAGCTCATCATCCGCTAAAAAATCAGAATCCGATACACCGCCTTTTAAAAGTCCTCTTGAGGGCCCCTTTTGGTTCAGCGTGGACGATATCGTAGCCGATGAGGCAAGTGCCGACGACGAAGAGCCAGGCACAGCAGGAGACGACAGTGTGGGCGATCCTGGTGTGGTCGGTGTACCTGACCTCGAGGCTGCAGCAGAAGACGCAAGTACAGCCTTCAGCGCTTCCAAATTCGCTCGGGTTTGCAGTTCTAAAACATATGACTTGTTGTTTTTGGCAGCGATCTTGATCTTTGACTTGTTGCTGGTAGGCGGAGAAGCTTGCAATCCTAGTTTGAGTAGTCAGCATGGCTCAAACCGGTCAGCATTGAAATACTTAAAGTGCTTACCAGTGATATCTTCCAGCCTGATCAAGAGCTTGACCTCTGCTGGCTCGTCATCGCGAACGGTTGGACTCCATTCGACAGTCTGCCGTTGACTTGACACTGTAACGGTACCTTTCTTGCGTTCAAACAGGGCAAGTATCGTGAACGGAGCAGCTCCTGACATTTTGCTACCTCATGAGACCTTAAAAACTAAGATAAGCAAAAAGACTGTTGACAAGTGTGTAGATCGAGTCGACGTTCCAGCGTATAATTAAAAGTGCCCGCTTATAAGTTCTCACTGCGATTTTCTATGAATTCCGGGGTCCCTCCCAATCGCGAAATTCAGAAACAAACCTGTTCTTGTGTTTACTTTCTGATCTGAACAGATCAAGCCGTCACAGAAAGGCAATTCTCCATGATCGACGATAAAGACAAAGACAAAGCTTCTGAGGCTACTGAACTGGAATGTGATTCTGCTACAGTAGTGCCATCAGAGACAAGAGGTGGGTGCAGGGGTCGCTACAGCCGTGGGCTAGATCACAATCGCTAACGCTGTATACTAGCCGAAGGAACTAAACGAGGCCGAGAGTCATCGTCACCGGAGGTTGAGGAAGAAGCAAATGAATTGAAAAGACAGAGAACAGAAGAGGATGTGTCTGGTGCAGAGCCGGTGAAAGATGGCATCGACACCGAAAAGATGCCAGAGGGCGACAAGGTGCGGGAAGCAGACACAGACGCCGAAGCAGAGACCAAAGAAGATATCAAAGGAGAAATCAAAGAAGAAGCCGAAGTGCAGACTGCAAAACAGACTGAATTAGCGACCAAAGAAGATACCGTAGCAGAGACTGAGTCAAAGACCGACGCAGGAGAGGGCGTGAAGGTGGAATCAGCAATCACCGCAGCAACAGACACAAATACACAGGAAATTACCAAGCCCGCAATAGAAGAGAAACCAACTTCAAAAGTCTTTGGAAGTGGACTGACATTTGGTTCTACTGGGTTTGGGACTTTACCGTCTACCAAACCTACCAAAGGTGGATCAGTATTTGGTTCTAGCGTGTTTGGTAGCGGTGGTGCATTTTCTTCCTCATCATCTCTAGACGTAAGTATGCATTCTTGAACAGATGGGACGCGATACTGATAGCAATAGTCTAAAGATAAATCAAGTCCGTTTGGCTTGTTTACCTCTAATAATCCGTTTCTGAGTGCGGCGAAGGACAAAAAGAAGGACCAAACCGACAACGAAGCAGATAATGTCGAAAGCAAAGACGAGGTGGAGAATAACGAAGAATGTTTTGATCAGCCCTACGTTCAGCTGGATAAGCCACTTCAAGAGCAGAAAGGTAAAACGAATCACCGCATTTGCATGAATAAACTAATAAGATAGTCGAAACAGGAGAAGAGCTGGAGAAGTCTGTGTTTACGTGCAGAGCTAAGCTTTACGCTATTGATACGACAAATCCTACAGCCGGCTGGAAAGAAAAAGGCGTCGGGAATCTTCATATTAATGTCTTGACGGATGACAATGACGACGAGAAGGTTATCAAATCACGAATCGTCATGCGCTCGGATGGTGTCCTCAAAGTAATTCTCAATTTGCCTCTATACAAAGGTATGGAGGTAATGGCCGGCATGAAAAGTTCTCTATCTTCGGAAAAATTTGCCCGAATCACTGCGTTTACGGATAACAAGCCGAGCCAATATGCTTTTCGGATGGCTAATCCCAGTGTCGCGGGGGGATTTATCACTCACGTAAAGGAAAGCATACCAAAATGATCTTACAAAATATACTCAATCATCTATTATATGTGACAAAAAATTAAGAAAACAGAATAACACCTTGAACCATCTCAAATCGTGAGTGCATATGCCGTAATAGCGCTGAACCGTTCAGCTGTCAGCTTAAGAGCAACAACACACATCTCAATGCCAACCTGCAGTCGCAATGCTTTTTCGTGATCGCTCAAGTTTTCACCATACAGGAATTCGTGCCAGGAGGTTCTATCTAATTTCCACACTACCGCATCGCGCTCGACTACCATGGTAGCAGTTCGCTTTGTATTCGAGAAAAAAGGCAGCTCGCCAGCGGTGGTTCCAGCAACAATGGCTTCAGAAAAGTGCCCCTGTTCCAAATGATATTCGGCTTTCAGAATACCCGATTCAACAATGTAAAAGCCGTCGGGATCGTCATTCCGAGAATACAAATGCTCACCAGCAGGATGGTGTTCTTTTTGGAAAAAAGGCGCAAGAGCATGCCAAAACTCGGGAGACGATGATGACAACTCATGGAATATCTGCATGATCAGCTGCAGTGGTGGTTGTGATAAAGCAGACGAGGACAACGGTGAGATCTCTCTGCTATCGGATCGACTAGACACTATCACATCCACGTCATTTTCGGAAATAGATGGTAATTCTGGGAATGTGGGGTCTGTTAATACCATATTATTAGACGCATTTTGCAAAAATGTTATTCGAGGAGTCGTACCCAGGTCAATCAATCGATCTGAATGCCCAGTACGATTTGTGCCTGGAATGGCTAACGATGTCATACCGATATCATCGTTAGTGCTCTTGGACCTCGGCCGTTGTGTTGTTAGCAAATGATGCTTCTGTTGATCTCTGACTTGATAATAGACTGCCAGTAGTTCATTTTCGCACCATTCTAGCGCATTGTTTAAGTCTTCAAAAACATGCGTACTATCATCTGAGCCGGACTCCCACAAGCCGACAGCTTTTAACCCATCCGCCACACTGACTGGTACGGAACAAATTGCAAGCACAATTCGCTTGGCATCCAGCAGACGTTTTATCCGAGTGAAGCCTTCGGCGGCGGAGAAATCAAGCCCGGTAACATCTTTGAAGTCTATTACGATGTACTTAATCCGCGAATAAGCTTCAGAGCGCGATGTCATCATGATCAGCTCGCGTATCTTGTCTTCCACTGAGACAATTGTTCCGAAAAACAAGAAACCAGACAGCTTCAACATAAAAATCTCATCACCGACCTCTTTCAGAAATCTTTGTTGGAAGGGGTGTCTGCGAACTGTGGATCGGGCAACTTGACCGGAGTAGGCTGCCTTGATAGCAGATTTCCGTGAGGATTGCACAACGTACGAACCACAAGCCAGAATGATTCCCACAATGATTCCGTAAACGAAGTCCCAGGCTCCCATAGACACGATGATAGCGACAATAACAAAGTATTCGAATCGGCTTACTCGGCCCCAAGTGTCGTACAACGCTTCTCGCATGAGCTCTAAACCGAGCAAAAAAATAAGTGCGCCAACCACCATAACAGGAATGAATCCAATCACTTCCGGACCGGCAGCCATCACACCAAACGTGGCTATAGCAAGCATAATACCGGCAATCCGGCTATCGGCACCCGACCGAATGAACAGTAAGCTGTTGGTGTATACTAAATAGTTCTGTAAGTTAGTAACAGCACATATCAATCAGCAGAACTGTCAGCTTACTTGGATAGAACCCAAAAGCCCAGAAAGCACATTAGAAACACCATGGGCAATCAGCTCTCGATCAACATCAACGGAATCAACGCCCACAGAAACCGCCAGGGCAGGTACATTTATAGGTACATGCAGTATGCCAAAAAACGTGAGGGCGAACATCGCAGGGATCGTCGACAACAACGCCGACCAATCGACTGCACCAAAATTATAAAGACTATAAAATGAATACCATGGCTCATTGGCCGCAGGGGCTGCAAATACCCAGCCGAGATCTCGCAGCATCGGCAGATTTATACGTCCTATTATTTGCGCCAAAAGGTGAAATGCGCTAAACACGGTTACAAAGTAAGTCGGTACCAGTAATGGCGAGTTGATACAATGCTCCAAGCCGATAAGAATCACAGCTAACGCGAGCGGGATGAGCCATTTCAGAGCAACCATCGGCTGTACCAAAAACAAGAGCGTCTCCAAGTTGTAGACTAGACTTCCGTCCATCCGCGAGGAGACTTCGACACCAGTCGCGACAAGAAACCAGCCGACACCGCCAATACATCCCACGAGAATGTGTCTCGGGAAGAACCCGATTAGAGAACCGATACGACCAGCACCAAGAGCAAAAAAGACACAACCAGTAACGATTGAAGAGAGAGAAAACGCGAGGATCGTTGTTGCAATTACTGACTCCGGCCTATCTTGACCTATTTTTTCCAGTAGAGTATACGCCATCGAATGAAAGAAAGGTACTACCTCAATCATCTCAGATCCAACTCCGCCTTTGAACGCCGACCCACCGAGAGAGTAAACCAGCTGGGACACAACACATGACACGTAAAACATTGATAAACCTGCAGGCCCTAAATGAGCAAACAACGGCTCGCCGAGTGGAAACAAAATCATACCATAGGACAGACCATCCAGAACGTTTAGCATGACACCAAGAGCCACAGAGGGTATGTACGTTATGGGTGCCAACATCCGTCGAGACGGCGATTTGATGAACGATTTTACGGTAGACACAATCGGATTGAGTCTGCTGTAAACTCGAGAACCGTGGTGCACATCGTAGTCATGATCTTCGTCGGTAGAGACATCGTTTATTATGCTCAAACGGCGTCCAGGCAACAAATTAAACCAACTTGGTCTGCGGGGGTTGCGGTCGGAGTCTTCAAAACCAAACTGAGTTCCGAATCGCGATTCATTACTTGAAGCACCATCCTGGTTTAATAACGGTGCACATTCATGCTGGCCCAGACTGTCTGTATCTTCTTCGTATTGTGAGGCGTTAGACAGCGGATCGCCAGAGTAATGGATATGCGAGTCGCTGCCATGTGTCGATCCGTTGTCAGAGTCTGAATCACCGTTAAGCGACGACCGGTGCTGCGATCCTGATGCGACCGACGAGCTTGATCTGATAAGATTTGTCAATGTGGACTCAGATGCGCGAGAACTTAGAGGGGGAACTTCTACTGCTGGCGGCAGGGGGATGAGCAACCCTTCGGCCTCGGTGACTGCCCCGTCATTATGCAGAGCCATGGACGCGATTTCAGCCGTATAATCTCGAACACTTGACCCCAAATGACCAGATCTTTCTAAAAGCATGGTTAATAAAGCTTGTCTTCATTCGAAGGAATTCAAGCAACATTTTAGTAATTACCTGCATAACTGCCACTCTTGGTCGAGCCAGTGTTGTTACTACTGTTGAGCAGGAACTGCCGAGCAGCACCTTTGAAACTGCCTGACCCGGCTGAGGTTCCGGGTGACAACGGCGCCAGCGAGGGAGATACTTTGGAAAAAGATGCCAGTCTTATATGGGTCTGAGCATGCTGACCTAGTCTCCAGTTAGCCCCGTTCTGGTGGGAGCTCTTGTTGCCAGCTTCTAGATCAGCCAACGCAAGCGTCGATTCGGGGTCCACTGTCCCAGCGGCAATTGGGTCAAACGACATAGCAGCTTCACTCGATATCACCGCAAACAGTGACAGCACGTGCGTATACGACGGATCAGATAGCAGACGTGCCGTGTACTGGGCCACATATATATATATACATATATATCTATATGCGCAGGATCCACAAACGACAAGAAAGCTTTGTGCTTTTTTCAGGGAGCAGCCACACCGGCTTTTGGCGCCCCACAAAGAAAAAAAAAAAAACTCCCAACTACGGCTCAGCGCGAGGCGCGCCAACCGGAGCATAAATGGCACCATGCAAGGGGTTGGTGCAGGGCATACGACAGCTATTAATCAAATCATAATAATCATATCTATTTCTATGCTCACGACTAAAAAAAAAAAACTGCCCCCAAGGTCATTCCAACACTCTACCGTACGAAGCCTTTGCTACTTTTGATGTTTGACACGCTCTATGCCCTTCCCATCATGCACCCCTCTTACAATTTTTTTTTTGCTCCACATCCTGGCTCGAGTGCGGGAAAAGTACGATGATTACTATAAAGATGGCCTGTGTCATGCAAATGCGGCGGTCCCGGTAAGCCACCGATAAATCAACCTTCCCGCGCTCCGTTCTTGGAGGAAAAAAAAAAAAAAAGAAAAGAAAAAAAAAAAAGCCACCGGGCGGCCGAGCAGGGAGAAATTCTTCAGCCGATTGATGATGATTGCACGTCAAAATTGGCGAAATATGTTCACCTAATTCGCAATTGCAAGAGCATCAGCAAGAATGTCAAGCCCATTCTGAGTCGTGTCCTTGCTTGCCTGGTCTCCCACGGCAACAGCAGGCGGTTGTAGATCTTCCGGTTCGGCGATATCTTTTGATACCGGCAAAGCTTTGTCGACTACCGGATCAGCTGCGCCAAAGATGGTTTGTGGAACCGGCGCGGCTGCCGGCGGAGCGCTGTCTGCTGAGGTGGTGGCTGTGACAGACGTCAATATAGTTGGGCTTAGCGGGTTTTCTGTCGAGACACTGTTAATAGACTTTAAATGTGTCGACACGCTCGTATTCGACCAGCCATTCCCATTCGCAAGCACTTCTGGTGAAGCTGCCTTGTTGGCAATAGCCGGCAATTTTGGCTTTGTGCCGCTAGCAGGAGCAGGATCTTTGAAGCTCGCGGGACTTACACTCGTCGTTGCGTCTCCTTCGGCTTGCTTTTGCAACCGTTTTTCTTCAGCTCTGATACGATCACGCTCACGACGACGTGCACGTTCGTGCTCCCGTTTGCGCTGCAGGATTTCTTCCGCCTCTTTCTCTTTCTCGATTCGGATGCAACGATTGCAAACAAACTCCAACTCTCCGGGGATTTTCTCCTCTTCCTGTTCAGTCTTCGAGCCATTTGCCTGCTCATTTGTAGTTTCGTGTTCGGTTTTGACCGTGCCCTCAACAGCCTCAAGATCACCTTCAGGATTGTCAACTTGCATCTTATCAGTTTGTTCTTGCTTAGAGTTATACCATTCCTGACTGCGTTCAAACCTCTTCGCTTCGTCAGGAAGAAGGCAGCCAACGTGCATCCAAATGTCACATTTGCCGCAGCATACTGACAACTCACCATCGTCCACATTATCGCCGTATACGCCACAGATACAATCAAAATACCATGATTGTGGCGCTTTGCTGACGGGTTGGTTTCCAACAAAAACCTGTTGACTTTGACGTCGCTCAGAGCGTCGCGTCGATACCCTTCTCTGCTCTACATCTATCGAGCTTTGTCGCTCAAACTGAGCGGGCGAAGCTGCGGGCGAAGAGGTCGCAGAAACCTTAGCGGACAACGACAGTTGCTTTTCCAAAGCAGCGGCCTTCTTGGCAGCCAATCTTGCATCCCGACGTTCAAGTCGGGCCTCTCGCTTGAGCTCAAGCTCGGCTCGACGCTTGCGTTCTGCCTTGCGCTCCGCCTTTTGACGTTCGGCGGCTTCTCGAGAAGCAGCTTGCTCCTGTTCGAACTTCCGGTGCTCTGACACCGATGCGAGTCGGCTCGACCGCTTACGGCTCTCATGAAGTCTTAGTTTCTCAATTTCCTTCAGTTTTGTTTCCTCTTCTTCAATCCGTTCCTGCTCAATCGACTCAATCACCGGCATCACATTATCTTTGATGATCCGGTACAGATACTTTTCATTTGTCTTGTTCTTCTCTCTGCTTACTTTTGCCAGCTCGGACTCGAATGCACTCCATTGCTTGTAGTTCGCACAGACACAGGACCATTTGAATTCTCCATCACGAGAGAACTCTAGCAGTTCATCTTCATTAACCTCGTCATTACCCGCGTTGACACTTTCGTCGCCGACTTCGGTCATCATACTCTCGTCGCCAATCTCTGAATCCTCTGTGTCTGCTTCAGCTGCCTGCTGTGCAGCAAGTTCGGCTTCTCTTCGTCTCTTGGCTCGACGGGGATCGGGACGCCAGGTAGAGTAAACTTTTCTTTTGCGACGTTTCTTAGTCGGCGTCGATGTTGCTGGCTCGACCGGTTCCGGCTCCGGTTCTGGCAAAGGCTCGGTTCGGGAGTATAATCGGTTATCATCCAGTAGAAAGAAGGTCTTGCCGTTTGAATCGTAGCCAAGCGCATCTACCCTCTAAAGCTATATTAGCAACAGAATACAATCAGCGATTATCAAAAAAAATAATGCGCACCCATAAGGCCTCTTCTGATTCTTTGAGCATACCCATACGCTCACGAAACCGATCTGGGTTATACAATTGAAAAGTACATAAATCGTACATCACTTGAATCTATCGACAGTAAGTTAAGACCCCTCAAAAAATGCTATCAAGCGATCAGACCTTTTGATAAACCGTCAAACTATCGAATGATTTCGCGTCGTCGTCTTCGCCGAATGGTTGTGGTTGTTTGGGCAATTTCTGCCGGTATTGTCGTCTCGCAAACTCATCAAACGATTCCAGTCTGTAAACTTTATTAGCACTAGAAAATTCACAGAAACTGCACTGGAAAACTTACGACAGACTCCGCTGACTGGAGACGTGCTGGAGCAAAAGCAGTCTGATATTTGGGATCAGCAAGGGTGGCGTTATACCGACAAACTCTTTCTCTAGCGCCTACAAATGTTAGATACTCGATTCAAAGCGCGCATAACTTGCAAGTAAGATTACCGACCTCAATTGTGATATCTTCGTCTTCGAGCTTAATGGCCGTTTTGAACATGAATAGCCACTGGAACAATGCACTGAATTGCCACATATTGCGAATGCGAGTCAGTAGCAATCGTGTGTTTTCGTCAGCAACCTCATCGGCAGGTGTTAGTTCAGCCAAGGCGGCTTCGACGGGGCCGAATGATGCCGTGTCCATTGTCAGAGATCCGATCCAGCACACGCGTTGAAAGGGTCCAATATCAGACTTGTTTCGGGGACCAGTTCGCGCTGCAGCGTTAGACTCGAACGCGTTACAACGATCACGAACGCAAGGTAGTTATGATATACCAAAACACACTACAGCTGAGCAGTCTGCTATCATCAAATAGGCTCTCAATTTCTAGTCCGATCTCCTGAGAAACTCCTGTATGGAACGATGCAAGGTTCGCCTCCCTCGACGAAGTGCGCCCGGACACTAGGCCCATACAAATTGCACCAGACCCGTTCGGGTGTATGTGCAATAGAAAGGGGAATGTGGACCAAAACAGTGCCACCCGCGCCGAAAAGTGCTGAGAGCCTTATACTGGGTGCTTCACCACCGTGGCTGCTAGTGGCCTCCGAGCGTCTTACTCATACTTGCTACCAAAACCGCGTTGTCATCTGTATTGGTTTGTCGACAATCGTAATCATTTGGTCGGATCTCTCTATAGTCACGCATCACTATACGGATCTATACCAATGTCGCAAATATTGTCTGGCGGATTATCGTCTCAGCAGCAGCAGACACAGTCGGTGCTCACACAGCAATCGATGAGCCAGACACAGCTTCCGCAAGCAAGGCCTCTCACCTCCGCACCTGGTACGGACGACGAGGCCAAAATATACGGCTGGATTCTTGAACTGATGCAAGGACCATCTCGTGAGCAGGCTCTGTTGGAACTTTCTAAGAAGAGGGAGCAGTTTGATGATCTGGCACTGATACTATGGCATTCGTATGGGGTAATGGCAACTCTGCTGCAGGAGATCGTCGCGGTGTATCCTGCGTTATCACCACCGACGTTAACTTCCACAGCATCAAACCGTGTCTGCAATGCGTTGGCTCTTTTACAATGCGTGGCCTCTCATTCAGAAACGCGAACACTTTTTCTGAACGCACATATTCCGTTGTTTCTATATCCATTTTTGAACACAACCTCCAAGACGCGGCCGTTCGAATATCTCCGGCTGACTTCGCTCGGAGTGATTGGTGCCTTGGTTAAAAATGACTCCCCCGACGTGATCAATTTTCTGTTGTCTACTGAGATCATTCCTTTATGTCTTAGAATTATGGAGTCGGGATCAGAACTTTCGAAAACAGTGGCAATTTTTATAGTCCAAAAGATTCTACTTGACGACATGGGATTGGCGTATATCTGTCAAACTTATGAGCGTTTTTATGCCGTCGGTACTGTTTTGGGAAACATGGTTGGACAGCTTGTTGAACAGCAAACCGTCCGGTTACTCAAGCACGTTGTTCGATGCTACCTTCGTCTGTCAGATAACCCTCGAGCGCGTGAAGCTCTCCGGCAATGTCTGCCCGAGCCTCTTCGTGACGGTACCTTTTCGAATGCTCTTCGGGATGATGCTACCACAAAACGTTGCCTAGCGCAGCTTCTTGTCAATCTGGCGGATAACTTTGAATAATTACAAGGTCATCTAGTTCGACGCTGCCGCGAATATTTGTATCATATCAAGCGGAGTATGTTGAAAGCTAAATCATAGATGATTAGTGATCTGCACAATGCTCCGATCAGTGCGAGGGATGGTGGAGCATCATATTTTAATGGAACGTCAAGAAATGGAGGGAAGCATTTGTTTGGCACGATAGGAGCTAAAACTTGTGATAAGCGCCGAAACCAGTTTTGAACAAATTCTTTCGATAGAAACGGACTGGGCTTGCATCTAATATTTTGTACAAACTAAAGACACAGCTTTGCCTTGATCTTATATATATACAGATTTATATCTATCCAGCATAATGTTGATGCAAATCAAAAATGAGAACTGAGAGACCAAAAAGAAAAAAAAGAAGAAAAATAAAAATGGTCCAACGACAATGCTGCCGTTGCCCAGAATCGAACTGAGGTCTGCTCGGCCACAACGAGCTGTACTGACCACTATACTACAACGGCCATTCAAAAAATGTTTTGCGACTGGCTCGGATTGATTGGCGGTGGGCTGGCACGTGACAGTGTTGTTGCTTTTCTCGAAGAACATATCCATCTCTTCGTTTGTTTGTACCAATTTGGGATTAGCCAGCAGTACAATGCCAATTCTCAGTACTGTCTACATTCTTTTGTAAGTTTCCAAGTGCGGACTTGGCTTGACGACATGGGGGTGGTCAGACAAGATCAAATTTGTTGAGAATACGCTGCGCAGTAAACAGCTTTGACCTTGCAGGCTTGCGGCGGTGTTTAGAGATCCTTTAAAAACAATCGGGATCCACTTTTGAGCTGTGAGCATAAAGCCGTAATAGCTCGTGCATGCCTTGGCCGAGTAAGCTGAACTAATCACTACTGGGCATATTGAAGTCGGGCTTGCAGGAATGGTCCGGCCGGTCCAGCGCCATGTAATTTAATGATGGCAAACTCCACGGTACAGATTGCCGTGTCAATTAAAATACTGCTATATGCCGGCATCTGGCATTTGAAACACACTCTCTCAGACCTTTGTGCTTCAAGGACGGCACGGTTGCTACTTGACACTACGCCTGATTTCGTCTCTTCTGAACATTCGAGTGCATGCACCTGAGTCTCCGAGCGCCGCAATCGAGACTGGCTTTGTATGGCCCACATTGACATCATTGACTCGAGAAACTGCCTGGCTGCAATATTGAATCAACGTAAACAGTTCTGCAGCGAGCGTGATCAATCTCCCAGAATATGATGTGCCGCGCTTTAGCTTGGGGCGCGAAATAGGGCAAAAAGTAAACAAAACCGCTTCCGCGCACTGTTTGGCTCACGCAGAGCGCGACCCGATTTCAATTGTTTACGAAACAGTTCAAGTTCTTCGCGATCATCTGTTGCTACTGTTGATCGGACCAACTGTCTACTTGTACCATACCTTACCGACTTTTACATCTTTGTGATCTCAACAATGTCGTCTAAGAGTGTAGGTTCCTCTGTTTGAGATCCCGCGACGTCTACGTCAAAAGTAGCACGCATTTGTGTGTTGCCGTCATCGTCCATTAGCATGCGGACCTGAGGCAATGACAGTTAGCGGGCATGCCTAACAGAATTAACATTTAGGCCAATACTAAGGCGTATCAGAATGTGTTTGCTTTATTCGACAAGCGTGGCACAGGCAAAGTCGCCGTCGGGTCACTTGGAGATCTGCTGCGTGCCTGTGGCCAGAACCCAACGCTGGCCGAGATTGACGAGCTTGAAGAGTCAGTCGGCGGAGACTGTGAGTATACGAACGATGCACAAATATTGAGTAGAGTATGCTGGCTAATGGACTAGTTGACTTTGACACTTTCGTGTCGGTGTTGAATCGTCCAGATGGATTTAGAGCTCCGGGCGAGCCTGAGGACTACGTCCGCGGATTCCAGGTGTTTGATAAGGAGAAGACCGGTCTTATTGGAGTTGGTGAATTGCGATACAGTATGTTCTTGTATACGTTTTACAAGCATTGTAATATTAACCACAAAAAGTTTTGACCTCGCTTGGAGAGAAACTATCGTCAGATGACGTTGATGAACTGCTCAAAAATGTCGATGTTACCAAGGATGGTAACATCAACTACACTGGTCAGTACGCCCATTCACAAGAGAAAAGACATGGTCGCTCTAACTATTTACAGACTTTGTTCGTATGATTCTTGCCAACTAAATGTAAGGATTCTTCTCCCGCTGTGACGGTACACCGGTCGAGTTGTGATTCTATTGAGATTATTTTCCCACGGTCGTTTTGATTTTTTGTTCATTCTAGTAGTAAAGCAGGATTAGGAAGCGTATCCGCTAGCACTCTTGGAAAAAAAAAAGTCTACGTAGAGGAAGTATACGAAGTAGGAAAACTCTCTATTTTGATACGACTAAATATTCTAAGCTTTCATATCCCGCCTAATGAGCAGGCTTCTTCTCCTCAGACTCCAATGACGCCAAAAAGGACCTGATTATTAGTCCCACATATATCCAACATGAATTGGCTGTAGAAAAATGCACGTACTTGACAAAGTCCTCCTCTTCGGGGGAAGCAGCGTTGATAGGAGGAGACGTCACGGGCTCAGACTTCTTTCCACCGGAAAGAGCCATGACGAGAACACCAGCAGACGACAGAGTCGTGATAGCCAGCTTTATTTGTTGTTAGAACGTGCAAACAAGTTCGTGGGTGACTGGGTCGGCTATGAGTCTTACCTGATGAGGCTTCACGGATCGTCCAAAGATTTGATAAGCACCAGCCATTATAGTATAGATATATATATGCGCTAAAGTAGAGTTAGGAGTGCCCACACAAATTATCAAGCTCTATCGAGTTGAATGTGCTTTTTTAAAGCGTCATTGGAATATAAATGGTACTATCGTCACCGTTCCGATTCGCCGACTCCACCTGCACTGCACATGACGCCGCCACAAAAATGCCCAGCCAATTGACAAGACTCTGTAGAGCTATAGACCATAGAAACGAAAAAGAGCGCTTACCTACAAGGAATAGATGCAATTGAAAGGTATATTGATTGGCTGATGATGAAAGACCTATTCTCACTGCACAATTCGCGAGAACGCAATTTTCTATGGCCGAAGAGCTCGGATCGTGGTTGGCTGCTGGAGACAACCCTAGACCCGGAGGAGCTCACGTGATGTGTTTAACTGGGCAAGCCTGTCATTGAGAGAGACCTGGCTATCAACGGAGAACAAGGACAGCTATGCTGGGTGATTTAAAAAAAAAAAAAACTACTTCTAAGCTTAGAACAACTTCTGCTGCAATCTGTTATATAATTGGGTACCGCATTATTACGGCTTGGTAGTCGTGGTTCGACCATACATCATATGCAACTGATTGAGACCCTAGACCCATTATTTGGTCTAGTAGCTCATATCTGGCATGAATAGATATACGTCTGTGGTCGGAAAGAATTGGTACCACATTGCAGTTTATCGGTCTACCCAAAAACCGTATAGTACAAGGGCCACAATGGCGGTTCCGAAAATGCTTGATCGTCGAAAACTGGCCGAATGGCTGCTCCAGAGCGATTCAGATAGGTCGCCATCGTCGTCTACACATGAGCCCACGACAACGCTTCAAGACAGCACGGAGATGTCAGATAGACCCGCAAAAATAGCAATTGTTGATGTTCGGGACGACGACTATGTCGGCGGGCATATTGTCGGATCTCGTCATCACCCGTCTGCCACGTTCTCAGACGAGCTACCCAAGCTGCATTCGGCGTTGTCAGATACGCCGGCAGTCGTCTTCCATTGTGCGCTCTCGCAGCAGAGAGGCCCGAAAGCTGCCGCCATGTACATGCGCTACCGTGAGCTGGTGTCAGGTGAGATTGAGCAGCAGGAGGTGTACGTCCTTCGCGGAGGCTTTACCGAGTGGCAGCAAGAGTACGGGAAAGACACGCGACTCACGGTGGACTACGATCCAGAAGCATGGCTGTACTACTGATTCTTGATCACTACTGTAATATACGCGTAATACAATATCTAGAACACACGTCTGTTGCGAACTTTATAGATCCACATCTCCGTCGTAAGCAGGAGTAGCATCTGAGTACGAACACCGCTGCCCTCTGCAGACCGCCTTTGGCTTTCCGCCCAACAGCCGAAGCGCATGAAGCGCCTCGACCGACCCGAGGAAAAAACAAGCAGGGAAAGTCGAACGATTCCCGAGCTCGGCATCACGAACCTATTTCACCTTAATGCACGAGGCGGACGGGTTACGCTTGACACACCAGCTTTTTGCTCTCTGCACACAGTCATCCAAAGCTTCTGGGCAATTCGGCTCGAACACCTGTTCTTTGCTTGAGGACCGGTTAACTGTGTAAGTACTCACTGCGCGCAGATTGGAGCGACACGTCCAGTTTGGCCAGGTATTCTTCTCGCCCATTAGAAATGCTGAAGCTAACAGCGTTTGATAGTATTGGATCTCAACTTCATTGTACAAAATACACCATCTGATAGCTCTCCGCCAACCACACGGGCGGAATTACAGAGTGTTGTTGTGATCAGGCAGATTGTGCTTTGTTTATATTACCGCTTGATTCGTCATTGTCGGGGGACCATTATTCACATCAATTAATATTCACGACTATCACAAACCAATTGCCAATGGCTCAAAGTTTAGATAATTTTGATATACTGATTGTTTCAGTAGTGCTCGTTGGTACTATCGCCTTTTTTACTAAAGGTAGTTTATGGGGCAAACGCCACACGGTTTCTCCAACCGGGCTGGCTAGTAAGCAGGCTGCTGCTACAAGAAGTATAACAGAAAGGCTCTCATCGTCTGACAGAGATGTGGTCGTGTTTTACGGTTCACAGACTGGTACAGCTGAGGACTATGCATCGCGGCTTGCCAAAGAAGGTCGCGCCAGGTTTGGACTGAAAACAATGGTTGCCGATCTTGAAGATTATGATCTCGAAGATCTGGATGCGTTTCCCGTGGATAAAGTTGCAATTTTTGTCATGGCCACATATGGTGAGGGCGAGCCTACTGACAACGCGGTACCTTTCATGGAGTTCATTGCCGAGGATGAACCTATGTTCTCGGGCGCAAGCAGCGATGCAGAGAAGCCACTCTCCAGTCTAAAATACGTTGCATTTGGCCTTGGTAACAACACATACGAACATTACAATGCAATCATCAAAAACTTGAATGAATATTTGCTCAAGCTTGGCGCGACGCGTATTGGCGACGTCGGAATGGGTGATGACGGGTCTGGCACTATGGAAGAAGATTTCCTTGCTTGGAAAGAGGATATGTGGGTAGAGCTTTCGAAAGCTCTCAACTTAGAGGAGCGCAAAGCTGTCTACGAAGCTGCTTTAAAAGTTTCTGAACTTGATGATCGCACCGCCGATGACAGTACGGTATACCTTGGTGAAGTTAACAGGGCACATCTTGAAAACAATGCCGCTGCACCGTTTTTACCTCACAATCCATATATTGCTCCTATCACTGCTAGCAAGGAGCTCTTCAACTCTCCGGACCGCAACTGTCTACATGTGGAGTTTGATCTTGAAGGTAGCAATCTGAAGTTCACTACTGGAGATCACATTGCCGTCTGGCCGCAGAACTCTGATAGAGAAGTTGATCGGTTCCTAAAGGTTTTTGGTCTTGTCGATAAACGTGACACAGTGATTGAAGTCAGTGTGATTGACCCCACCGCAAAAGTTCCGTTCCCCAGTCCTACAACGTATGATGCTGTTGTTCGCTATCATCTCGAAATCGCGGGTGTGGTCTCTCGGCAGTTCTTGGCTACTCTTGTGGAGTTTGCACCCGACGAAAAGACCAAAGAGGAATTGACCAAGCTCGGTAACGACCGAGATTATTTTTCTGAGATTGTGTCTTCGCACAACCTAAACATTGCCCAGGCGGTCGAGTCTATATCCAGCGACTCGAACTGGTCCAACGTGCCATTCTCGTTACTAATTGAGTCGCTACCGCACATCCAACCACGATACTACTCTATTTCGTCGTCATCATATATCAGCAAGACCAAGCCTCACATTACGGTTGTGGTTGAGTCCCTGCCAACCGGCGACGGCTATGATTTGCTAAAGGGTGTTGCCTCTAATTATTTGCTCGACCTCAAGGTAAAGCAAAACAAGGAAACCAACAGCGCGGCTGGCGCAGTTACGTATGCCACCGACGGGCCGCGTGGTAAGTACAGAGGGACCAAAGTTCCGGTGCATATCCGTCAGTCCAACTTCAAACTTCCGTCGAATCCAAAGACGCCGGTTATCATGGTCGGTCCGGGAACCGGCGTGGCACCGTTCCGAGGATTTGTGCACGAGCGGGCTGCCAGAGCAGCTGACGGTACACCTGTTGGCAAATGTCTGCTGTTTTTTGGAAGCCGCAAGCGTGACGAGGACTTTCTGTACCAAGACGAATGGCGCGACATGAAAGACAAACTCGGGGATAATTTTGAGCTGGTGACTGCTTTCAGTCGAGAAGGAAAGGATAAAGTTTACGTTCAGCACCGACTGCTGGAGCACGGTGACGAGGTCAACGCGTTACTGCAGCAAGGTGCTTATTTTTACGTGTGTGGAGATGCATCGCGTATGGCCAAAGAGGTCTCGCACACGCTTGGAAAAATCATCTCGAAAGCTCGCGGCATTCCAGACGAGCAGGCGGAGGAGATTGTCAAGAGCATGCGTGCGCAAAATCTGTATCAAGAAGACGTCTGGTCATAGACGGTCTTCGTTCAGACGGAACCATAATTTTTATGACTGCTCTGTGAGACTTGCCCAAATCGGAAATAGATTGTGTTTTCCAATCTTTTTTTTTTTTTTATGTATCTATTTATAATGCACAACCCCAGCATGTGCGTACGTTCCTAGACCGATTTGTTCAGTCAGTTCCATAATGATTTGTATAAACCGAAGACGGCCTGCTAAGAGCTGTATCATATTTCGAGAAAGGTGACCGGTCGTTCGTTACCCGGTGCCGCGGCCGCGTCGTTGGCGCCCAATACAAGTCAACTCTAATTTTGGGCCACGTTCCCGCAGCGAGCAGCACAATAGATGGTCGGGCACGTTTTCGATAGTGCTGTTTCAGCGAGCATTCTGACAAGAGCCGTATTTGCCCAGGTTATTGCTCACTCCTCTCGCAGAACGTCTGGACGGGAGGTTGATTTAACTGGGATCCTCCTTCTTTGGTGCTGTCACTGCTTAAGTGTTTACGGAAGCGTTTGCATTGTGGTTGTGCCCGCGCCGGAAACACACACGTCTGTGGGACTCAGTTACTATAGCAGATCCACAGTCTCAAGGTGGTCAGATTTTGCATCTCTGCGCGTCAGTGATTGATCCACTGAGAGACACTGTCGTTGGCAAAAAACTACACGTCTTCCAGCT
Organism: Myxozyma nipponensis; assembly: GCA_030580395.1. Classification (NCBI taxonomy): domain Eukaryota; kingdom Fungi; phylum Ascomycota; class Lipomycetes; order Lipomycetales; family Lipomycetaceae; genus Myxozyma; species Myxozyma nipponensis. The sequence goes on from JAKTSU010000069.1 coordinate 48,049, forward strand.
CCGGCCTGACTTGTGTGCGACCGTGAAGTTGATTGTTTTTTGCATGAACAATCAACATTGGCAACCGTTGCATATTCATCTGCAGCACCTAATGCATTTTTCCATGCCATCTAGATCTGCTGAAACCATGTCGGGTTCAGGCTCGTCAGGTATGTCAGGTTTCAAGGCTCGAGCAAAGTCTAGCAAGTCGCCCAGCGCGGTTGATGTGCTGCTTGCGCCAATCGTCGAATACGGCGGCAGCAACGGCAACAGCTCTGAGTTTGACAAAAAGCGAAGAACAAGCCGACGGCGAACAGGAGTGTTACTGACACTCCTGCTTATCTTAACTATCAGCGTGGTCGGGCTGCTGGGATTTTTCTTGACAAGAAGCGCTGGCAGCTTGCTCTCTGGCACGTCGAGACCTAGCGGTCCCGAGATTGTACTCGTACTGGGCTTGGACAAGGAGAACTACAAGGACGAGTATTTGGCTAAAGTAATTGAAAATCGCAGAGAGTACGCTGATGCTCAAGGCTATGGCTTATACGTTCGATATTTTTCAGACTTCCAAGGCTTGTTAGGAGCGTCCAAAACGGAATGGGCGAAACTACCACTGATGCGTGCTGCTGTCGTCGAAAATCCGGGCGCGAAATATTTTTGGTATCTAGATCAGGTATATGCGAATATTTCGAGTTTGATGATTGACAGTTGCTAATGTACAAAGAATGCCATAATTATGAATCCGAATATTGCTCTCGAAGAACTCGTCCTGGACACGAAAAAGCTACACAGCTTGGTATTGCGCGACATTCCAGTAGTGCCTCCAGACGGGGCCATCAGAACTTACAAGTTCGTCCCGGCTGATCGGATGCAATTTATCATCTCACAGGACCACGAAGGTCTTCAGACAACGAGCTTTATAATGAAGAACCAGGAATATACCCGGTTTGTACTCGATGCATGGTTCGACGTTCTTTATCGCGAATACAATTTTCCAAAAGGGGATCGTGGTGCGCTGGTAAGTGCTGATTGCGGGTATGCTTTCGCGGTCGAGTAATGTATTGATTTCACAGGAACATTTGGCTCAATGGCATCCCACAGTGTTGAGTAAGATTGCTGTTATTCCCCAGAGAACATTCAACTCTTATCCTGGTGGCGTGGGTGATTCAAAATATCAAGATGGAGACTTTGTTGCGTCATTGTATGGGTGCGAGCAACCTGAACGATCGTGCGAGCGTGAGTTTGAACGACTGTGGGACGATAGAGGACGGGTTGTGCTACGATAGAAAGCATTTGAGTGGTGGGCTACCGAGTTGTGCAGATTTGTAAATTCACCTGCTGTCGTTCTTTGATGTGTCGAAAGGTCAACAGTTTGAAGCCAAGTTTTGACGCATTAATATATATGCCTGGGTCTAACGGTATACGGAGTTTGAAGTAAAAGATTCTTTTGATTTCCGCAATAGTTCGCATGCTTTTCATTTAATACTTAATTGAATACTATACAAGTCTTTCAACAAGACAGTAACTATGCATACATACACTCCAGTCATTAATAGCCTAGCATGTTGAATCATTGCAGTGCTGCCATTTTGACGAAATCGTTGGTTCTTGCCGGACGCGTTAACAGCACGTGCCAACTCCCAGCATGGCAGCAAGTATATTTCGCAGACAAAAAATATGCGAACCACGATACATTGTTTCGAATCAATCAATCACGATTCACGAGTCTCTTGTAGCTCAAACATTACATTGTGTTTTACGAGCTTTTGAATGCAGACAACTATGATAGAACAAAGGAAAAGCTTTTGATGGTGACGATCTTTGGCATTCATCCCTTTCGGGGGATGATCAATGACGTACGAAACCGGCTACCATATTACTTGGCAGATTGGACGACCGATGCATGGAACTACCGAGTGATACCTGCTACGGTTTACATGTACTTTGCAAACATCCTTCCAGCAATTGCGTTTGCCCTGGATATGTTTTCAAAAACTGACAATTCGTATGGCGTGAATGAGATTCTTCTAGCGTCAGTCCTTGGCGCTCTGCTGTTTGCCGTGTTTGCTGGCCAACCATTATGCATTGTTGGCGTTACTGGTCCCATTTCGGTTTTTTCATTCACCGTTTATGAGCTTATCACTCCAAGGGGGACCCCATTTTTTCCGTTTATGTGCTGGGTCTGTTTATGGTCAATGGTGATGCACTTTGTTATTGCTATTACGAACGGCGTGAACGGTCTACGATATGTCACACTGTTTTCCTGCGATGTGTTTGGTATTTACGTCGCAATCATATACCTGCAAAAAGGAATTCAGGTTTTGACACGACAGTTTGAGAGGTCTGATATGGAAGGATTTTTATCGATTATGGTCGCAGTGCTCATGTTCTTGTTTGGGTACGTCTGCCATATCATTGGCGTGTACTCGACGATGTTTTGGAGAGTCGTTCGAACGTTCATTGCAGACTACGGCACGCCGTTGACGCTGGTATTTTTTACAGGCTTTGTGCACATTGGCAGGATGGAGCAACATCCCTTGCAACGATTGCCAATCACAGCATCGTTTCAGCCGACAGCTGGCGAAGCTGTCCGGCCCCATGGTTGGTTTATACATTTTTGGGAAGGCATCTCGGTAGGAGATGTATTTTTGGCAATTCCATTTGCAATATTGTTGACCATACTATTTTATTTCGACCACAATGTGTCGTCGTTGATCTGCCAGGGCAAGCAATTCCCATTGAGGAAGCCTGCAGCCTTCCATTGGGATTTTTTCTTGCTTGGACTCTGTACTGGGCTCTCCGGTATTCTCGGAATTCCTCCACCTAATGGTCTTGTGCCCCAGGCACCATTTCACACTGAGGCATTATGTGTGGTAAGCGAAGAGATAATTTCGTTTGATGGTGATGACTATGACCACAACGGCGACAACGCCAACGAGATGGAAAGACTGCATACTGATAGATCAATTGCGAGCAATGATGGAACCCGAGTCAAGCTTGTGGTTACCAAAGTCATTGAGCAGCGCCTCAGCAACTTTGCGCAGGGAATGCTTACTCTCGGAACCATGACTCGTCCGCTATTAGTAGTTCTTGGCCTTGTTCCTCAGGCAGTCCTTGCCGGGTTATTTTTTATAATGGGCGTTAGCGTCCTACAATCCAACGGGGTCATGTTGAAGATCTACTATCTGTGCAGAGATGGCAAGCTCACGATGAACAACGAGCCCCTCAAAAAGGTGCGCAACAAGATTATTGTCTTGTTTGTTGTGTTTCAGTTAAGCTCGTTTGCTGCCACCTATGCCGTCACGAACACTGTCGCTGCTATCGGTTTCCCGGCGATCTTGATCAGCTACGCTATTCTCGCAGTGTTTTTGCCCAAAGTTATTAAGAAAGACGAGCTGGATATATTGGATGCGCCAACAGCATCTGACTTCACAATGGAAAGTGTCATGTACGGTCGACGCACGCATGCTGACTATCATTCGTCACGCCGCCACGACGGCAGCAGCAGCAGCACCAGCGGACCTGACGAAAGGGCGATCGAAATGACTCCGTATGCACCGGCTGACGAAGCGGGATTGCAGCGCAGACTCCGTAGTAACCCTAGCAAGTCAAATGTATAGATTAGCGTCAATGTATATCTCTGGCGACATATGATCGTTCAACTGTCACATTCGTGCGTGCGCAAAGTCAGGGTAATAATTTATTCGCCTGCCGCGCGCGTCGGGGCGGGCTGGCTGTGTGTGGTGTGCCTTGAGAAAAAGGGACCACCCCTCCGTAAATTGCCAAACAGACACATCGGTCAAGCGACGACTGTGTACGCACAATTTGAAGATAAAACCGTCGGTAGTCTTTATCGTTGTGAAGCTAGCTAGACGTACTCTTGGACTGATTTGATTTGTAATTGATTGATCGTTCGTCTCAGATATGGTCGTTGCAGTGGCTGTTCCTGAGTGAGTTCAACAACTTGTTTGATTCCGGTTGAAGGTCCAGAGCTTTGCTTTGCAGCATACAATTGAGGCCAAAAAAAAGCTGGCCTGTGAATACGGTTGCTAATAATGCAGGATTCAGGAAATGGAGATCGGCGAGGCCATTGCGGCCCGAACCGCTGCTCTGCCGTCGTTCCACACTCTTGGACCCCCTGATCTCGTTCATTTGACCAAGGCACACGCTCGTACCGGAGTTAAAGAGGTAAGTTGAAACATATCAGTTGGATTTTAATGTTGGGCTCTGACGTGGTTCGAATCCTTAGGCTGGAACATATCACTACGTTACCGGAATCGACCCTTCCTCAGCCTCCATAGCAGCATATATGAACACGCTTACATATGCTCCAGGAGAAGGACAGGTATGGTTTGGCAAATCCATCAACTGGAATGTACAGACCGGTGTCTATTGGTATGTTCGGTTTACTCATCAGCACTTTTGGGGCTTTGTTTCGTGGCCGAATGAGAAAGCTAATCATGATCAGTTGCTACAATGCACTCTCTAGAGTCGACTTGCGAGTCCGAGTCCATATTCCCGGATCTGTTGAGTCATTTTTCATTGACGAACGTGGCGAAAAGTAAGTGAATTTTTTTTTTCGCCTTCTGTGGAGCGATGGAAATTTAACGCAATTTTAAAGACGCCCCGCTACAGAGCAACTCATACTGGAGACCTATGTATGCTCTGTTGTTCGAGCACTCTTGTTCGCAGACGACGATGACTACAACATCACCGCATACAGAAGATTCAACCTAATAGAAAGTGCAGAGGCGGAGGAGAAGTTTCTCGATGCAATTGAGAAATTGTTTACCCGTGGATGGCAACTGGGCTCTGAACTGGAAGTACAGGTTCCAACGCTGATTTCAAACAACCTGACTTCGACCTTATTCAAGTATTTTGAGATCACCGGGAGATATACTGAGGGAATCAATTTACTGGAGAAGCTGAGAGAGAGAGAACCCGAGTTTAATGCGCTGCTTGCCAGAACGTTCCTTGATATGGACGACGAAGTCAAAGCTATCAGGCTATTGCATGAGAGTGTAGCGCAGTCGCCTCGTGATCCTAATCTGCTTGATTTACAGACACGGTTTTGTCTAAGCAAAGGAAGGCTTGATTTTGCACTCGAGACTGCTAAGCACGCGGTCAATGCTGCTCCGTCGGAATTTCGCCCTTGGGCCCATCTTGTAAAAGTGTACATCGAGAAGCGCGACTTTCAGCAGGTATGGGTTACAGGTTTTCGCATTGAACTTTTTTTTGCTCATTTTCTAACACTGTCGTCTTTTAGGCACTGTTGACGTTAAACTCGTGTCCCATGTTTCCGTATCAAAACGTTGATCTGCACAGAATGCCCGTTGCCCATCGCGTCCACTTGCCGGTTGCTGCCGAAGGTATTCTGCAAGAGATCATTGATGATTTACAGCCGGCTGAAGGCGAAGTGACTGGCGTTGATCCCACGCTCGCACGACTACCTGCTGCATCGCTGAGAGGAACTTTTGCCAAGGCATATGCCCTTTTGGTGGAAATTGTCAACGAGACAGGTTGGGACGCGCTGCTGAAATATCGGTCAAAAGTGTTTATCATGGAAGAGGAATACCGTAATATCAAGTCGGAGAACGGAGTCAAGACGCCTGCTGAGGATAATGGCGGTGCCGATAGTAACGCATCAAACAGTGCAGTGAATGGCAAGTCGCCCTCACTTTCTAACCCCGCCACCGACGAAAGTGACAGCAAAGCGGAAGGAGTTGCAGCAGCAGACATAGTCAAGCCGGAACAAAGTGTGGATGCAAGTCTGGTCAAGGGCAGCGAGGACGCTCATCCGGCACCTGTTGGCGCTGCAAACACTGAAGACGACAGCAACCAGGTCGTCGCCACTAGTGGCTTCAAAAGCAAACGTCTTTGCGAAAGATGGCTGGACAATCTGTTTATGGTTATGTACGAGGACATGAGAGTGTACACGTTATGGCGGGCGGAGTATGCTCATTTCAAAGCCCAGAAGCTGACGTATAAGAAGAGTATCAAGGAGTGGGAAATCTTGGGTCATCTTGCGATTCGTCTCAAGCACACTGAAGAAGGCGCCGATGCATACAAACAGGCACTGGCCATACGATTCTCCGCAAAGTCGCTCAAGGGGTTGCTCGACATATACTGGGATCGAAAGGAGCTGGCTAATGTGCTCCACACGGCGGTCAAGATAACGTCATACGACCACAGATGGTACAAGGAGTTCTCGCCATCGCTAATTGTTGTGGTGAAGAAGCTTGTTCAGGAAGAGGGGTCGCAGAAATTGCGGAACATGATTCAAGGCTCAGACTATCCGTCGTCGGTGCAGGACCTTATGGACGGATATTTCGAGCTGGCGCGTACGTTCAAGTGGCCTGGCTACGAAGGCGAAGACGATGGCAAGCTGGTTTAAAAAAATTGACTGGTTGAACACGATGTAGTGTTTGTTGTTAAGTTAGTAGATAGATATGTTCATCAAAAATTAAATGTCGATTGCATCTGTTCCGACTGATATATGTGGAGAAGTTTCGGGGGTATGATGGCGCGAGGAGAAAGACCGCGGGGCTCGGGTCGCGGGGGGTTGGCGGCGCCGGACACCCCAGCGCAGTGTTGCGGGCATATATATAACCAGCTGGATGCCGACCCCGAGGGGCGTTCCTGTCTCCGTTCCTGTCTCGTTTCCTGTTCTTTCCCTCCAGCGCAGCAGCAGGCGAAAACATGCATAGAGAGTGGTGAACTGGTCCAGTTTGTCCCTCGTGGACACGACTATTGGGCAAATCCGGATCTCAGCGCCTGCTTGCCAGGCGCGTGCCCTTCCGCCTTCAGGCACGTCCGACGCATCGGCAGATCGCTTCGAAGCCTTGACGGGACGAAATCACGGGTGCAAACGCCTACGAGAGGTCACTACTGGCAAAGGCTCGTGCAGGATATAGGCACGGCTGTTGTTGCTTCAGCGTCGAACACCGTGGCTGCTGCTTCGGTTGCACCTTGATGCGGTCTTGGTCGTTTTTATATCTCCGACGGGATAAAACCACACACGCCGTTCTTGCGCTTCCGGGACTACTGCACTCTGGCTCGCGAGCATATAAGGGGAGCAGCGGCAGCAGCGGCTTGCTCCCGTTCACGCTCGCCTTCATTCACAATTCCAGACACGAACTCGATATCGTCAGTACATTGCATGCCGGAGATTCCACTGAGCGTTTCACGCTGTCGACGAGCAGCAGCTCCAGAGCCACGGTTTGAAGTGCGCACACTGCGAAATGGCCCTAATTACGACTAGGGTCACTTAAGGCGGCGAGTCGATTACATACGACATTAGGTAAGCCGCGGCGAACAGGCAGGATTTAGCCCTAGCCGGAGTTTGGCAAACAGAGCCCGTTGGGAGGACAATTGAGGCAAGGAAGGAAGGAATAAACGAAAGAAAGAACTAAAGAAGGAAGAACGAAAACGTCTGCGAATGAAGAGACGAAGCAAAGACAGACCAGCCCGTCAATTGACCAGTGCCAGCACTAGGTGTATCTGCTGAACGGCGGCTATATGAGCTGGACAAGACTAAGATGAACAACGGCTCATTTTCAGTAGAAAAAACAGTGTCGTGCAGTTTCTCACGCACTAGCGCAACGCGCTAAACTCAATTCAGAGTTGTTCTACACAGCGACTGAATCGAGCTTATCTTTCCGGGCGCGTTTTCGCGATTCAGTTCAGTCCGGATTATGGTGGAAGTTTTGTTTTCTTACTCTTTCTCTTTCTCGTCCTCAACAGCAGACACAATCTAAAGAGGTCAATTGTTTGACAGCCTTTTTTTTTTTCACTGCTTTATATTCTATTCTCACACCAACATGTCTGACGAATTCACTGGATGGGTCGGCCTCAACGCTGATTCCGTCAACGGAAACCTGGTCAACACCACTTTCACCCCCAAGACTTGGACTGAGGATGACATCGACATCGAAATTTCTCATTGGTAAGCTGATACATGTACTTGCCCATGCGAATGCCTCACGACTCACAATATACAAGCGGCATGTGTGCGTCCGATTTGCACGTTCTTCGGTCCGGCTGGGGTGCTTCCATGTACCCGGTTGTCGTCGGCCACGAAATTATCGGCAAGGTCGTCCGCAAGGGTGCCAATGTGACCGAGCTCGAGATCGGTGACCGTGTCGGTGTTGGCGCTCAGTGTTACTCCTGTCTCAAGGATGAATGCTACGAGTGCACTCACGATAACGAGCAGTACTGCTCGGAGGGTGTGTTCACTTACAACTCGAAGTTCGCTGACGGCTCCACTTCCTACGGTGGATACGCTCTCAAGGGCAGATACCCTGCCTCGTTTGCGTTTAAGATTCCTGAGAGCTTGCCGTCCGAGATTGCCGCGCCAATGATGTGCGGTGGTATCACCGTGTTCTCTCCTTTGAAGCGCAATGGAGCCAAGCCCGGTGCTACCGTTGGTGTCGTTGGTATCGGTGGTCTCGGCCACTTTGCCGTCATGTACGCCAAGGCTCTCGGTGCCGACAACGTGTACGCGATCTCGCGATCACGTGCAAAGGAGGCGGACGTTAAGGCAATGGGCGCCGAGGGCATCATCGCCACCGGCGAGGAAAACTGGGCAAAGAACTACAAGCGCAAGTTCGATTTGATTGTGTCGACTGCCAACAATGTTGATATGCCTCTGGGCGACTACCTTTCGCTACTCAGACCCGGTGGCAGGTTCGTCCAGGTTGGTCTTCCGGAGGGTCCCATCCCCCAGCTCTACTTCGGACCGCTTGTCAACGCTAACGTCCACCTTATGGGCTCGCTGCTTGGATCCCGGTCTGAGATCAAGGAGATGCTCGATTTGTCGGCTACTAACGGCATCAAGTCTTGGATTGACGTGAAGCCCATGTCTGAAGTCAACGAGGTTTTGAAGTTGATGGATGATGGCAAGGCTAGATATAGATATGTCTTGCAGAACTAAGCCAGTAAGCCTCACGTAACCTTATCTATTTGAATTAGGATATTGCCCCATAAAAATACAATCACCATATTTTTTTCTTTTGAAGTACATCGTCCCATTTGTCAACATCATACTGTGACAACGAAGACGCAAACTCCATCATATCCTGATTGGACATCCAGCCCTCGAGAAAACTGTTTGCGCTTGGGAATGAATAGTTGTTGTCGTCAGAAACAGATATCGGAGTCTGCAGCGATGCAGCTGAGGAAGGTACCGATAGACCTCTGTTATCTGTATTAGCCGAAAACGCCGGCGTATCTAATGCAATCGGAACATCAACGGGATAGTAGCCAATTTGCAGCCATGTTCCAAGCCTTAGCTGATTCAAGGAGTCCCATCGCGATTTATGTTCTGCCGTTAGCTCCCAAATCCGCAAGGTCCTCAAACAATCGAATACTGTTTCGACAATGAGCAGCCTCGGATCGTTCGCCACGTCGTTCGTTTGGGAAGGCGGATGAAGATGTATATCCTGAAGCAAGATTAAAATAGCATGAACAGGGACGACCCCCCGCATGTACTTGATAAACACAATATTAAGCGGCAGTCTGGCAAACTCAACAAAATTCGTCAAGATTGACATTGTCTGATCCAAGACCTTCGCGCGAACCGATTCGCCCTCTTCTGTGTACATGCATCGCGGATGATGAAGGTAGCAATAAGCTTTTCGGCTGACTACGGCCGAAAAGGCGTTGATAAATCGTATAATTGTTGCCTGTTGTGAAGTTTCATCAGTGATCGACGATAGAAGTTGCTTGGAACGCTCAGCGGTCGTCTCAATCATTTTCAGCACCTCCAAGTCCAGATCCTTTACTATTTTTGAGTCAACTTTCCTGGTTCCGTAGACCGCTAACAGGCACAAGCTATTCATACGAGCTGCTCGTGACGTCACGTTCAACATTACAACACCATAGTCAACTGAATCAGGGACCGGACTACCGTCAACAATCGAGCTCTCAGTTGGCATCTCGACATCACTAGCATTAAACCCATGTAAGACAGGCGGGATTGCTCCCATCACTGAACTTACGTAATCATTAAACACTAATTGCCACCATATAAGCCGCCTGGTCTGCTTCTCCTCCAAGCTAGTCAACGGGATATCCAGACTGTCTGGATCTCGATGTAAAGCCATGGTCTGCGCAACTCGGATCAGCATTGCAAGCGTACTGACACCCATATCGACGGCTGCGCCACCGTCACAGATGTTTAGCAGCATGGCCGCCTGTAAACACTGAATTGTTGGACGCGACGGCCATCCTGCGAGTGCTAACGCTAATTTTGTACCGGTCTGGTATGAGAGAGCCAGTTTCTTTTCTTGTTCCAGAACTTCAAGTCTGGCTTCCATGCCGAGATAGATTGTAAACTGAACACTTTCGCATAGATATGACGTAGCACTATACATCACCGCAAACAGCAGTGATAAAAACGATGCGGATCGAATATCTGGATTGCTGGAGTGTGTCCAAAACTCGCTTAGGTCACGATCTAGCTTGCTTTTGACGATGATCGACTGGATCGGATACACAGCGACAAAGAAATGATCTATCAAAGTGGAGATGACCGAACGATCCGGTAACATAGAGCATAGGGACTTCATGGATTCATGTGAAGACTGAGCAAGATGTGTCAAGATAGCATCATTAATATTAAAATTTGGCGTATCTGGAACGACCGCATTCTGACTGCTGTCGCGAGCTATATCTTTGATGTACGACGGCCATTTGAACATAAATCCAAGCTCAGAAGGATGACGGGTCGGGTTGAACGTCATGTAATCAATTTCATCTTCAGAGTATTTTGGAGTATAAACCACATCTGCTGCTACTGCTGCCTGTTTTTGTGTGACCGACCGACTGTCAAAGTATTCGCAGGTGAATCCGAGCTTTGTGCAGTTGCTGCAAGGAGATTTCTTGTTGCACTTGACCTTGCGCCGGTGGCATATGACACAAGAAAGGATTGTCCTTGGACGCTTGACACCAACAATGTTCTGCCGTCTTTTGACGTCGGTCGACATGCCTGTTGCTCGTACGAGGTGTCCTGGTCGAAAATCAACGGCAGGTTGATCAGAAGCACTTCTCTTGGCCATCAACCCCGCACTGTCCACATATCAGCATATCCGCGAACCCGCTCTAAACTAGGTTTGGGACCGAATTTTGCAATAAGCGAGGCGAGCTCGTGAATCCTCTTATACATTTTACCAAGTCCCCTGTAGAGAACTTAGCAGTAATTACTGATCAAGAAGTAAAAGTATATATCAGTCAGTCACGACACATTATAAGGCTGAAATTGTCCCGTGTTGTTTGCAAAAGAGTCCCTTTTCGCAGGCAATGAACAGTGTATATTAACATCAGGTCAACATTGAATACGTTAACACTACAGCTTCTCCTCCCGGTCAGTAACCTGAATCCCGCCAGTTTTGGTTGGATTCTCAAGATCCGTAATATGAACTTCACCTAGGCCAGAGTTCGGGTTAACATCGTAGTTTTCATCCGCGATGGCAAGACCAAACTCGTTGAGCAACAAGCCACGCTTGCGTCTGTCACGACGGATCATATACCAGAAGGCGAAGATCCGTAAAAGGTCGCCAACGTTGAAACCTACGGCAAACTTGTAACCAAGCCTGTAGTGCGGTGCTTGAACCGTAGGGAACAATAAAAGCGGTAGCCATGCGGCCATGGCATATAACAGTGTGTTACCAAATCCAGCACAGAGTGATCGCAGGACGGCATCATCTTAATAGGATTCAGACATCCAAGCTATTGCCAATGGTTGATGAGGAGTTCCAGCACTTGCTAGAAATAATGCTGCAAACTTGGCTCAATCAGAAATATTCCAGACTGTCAGCATTATTGAACCCACTAATGGGAACATGAGGAAAAATGCCATACACGGCCATCGCATTCGCGCAGCCACCAGACCAATAGCATTACCACCAGTGGGAATGGCGTTGACCTGCTCTACAGTATTTTTTTTGAAGCTTTTAGCCACAAATTGAAGTATGACGTAAATGAACCAAAGCCAGGCATAGGATATGGCCACATGAACAGATTTATATCTTCCAAGATGTGAAAATGCGCACCAATATACGAGCGGTAAGCTTTTCAGCAGGCTTCCGACCAACAAACTCCATACGTTTGCGGGCATATTCTCCGTGGTAAGCGCTCAGATATCTGGTCTTAGTGTTGAAAGGGAAGTCAGGTACCAAAAAAGAATCCGGAGATAGCAACTGGAATAGAAATAATGCCATCAATACTAAACAGCCAGCGCCACCCGGAAATGCCATAGCGACTGTTCATAGACGCATAAACACCAGCCTGGATATATCCGCTAAACATGTTGGCTGCCTGTGCGGACATCTCAAACAAGCACATACGCTTTCCGAGCTCGTCAGGAGTGTAACAAGATCCAAGGATGTAGTTGAATGTGGAAAAAATTGCCGACTCGAACAGACCTTCGACAAATCGAAGACCATCAATGGGACGGGTTGAATTGCAAGCAGCGATACACACCACCATGGTTGACCATCCCACTTCACATATAGGGAGAAAATATGAAGGACGAAGCCCACGAGTGATGACTACTTGACCAGGCAAAGAGCCCGCCAAGTAGCCCATGCTGAAAAAAAAGTTGAGAACAGATTGAGTTCATTGCTGTATAGGTGGAGATCTTCTTTCATGCCTGATACATACGCGTTTGAAATGTTCGACTGATCCATAATCTTGATGATATATGACTCTAGCGAGTAGATGAAGATGAAGAAATCCAACCGCATAAAAACCTGCATTCTTCAGGCTCCTTACCGGATGTATCTCAAAACACGCTCAAAATCGTTTATTTTCTAGTTTTGGTTCGATTAGGATCCGAAATGACAAACTGTCGTTCGTTAACGGACTCCATCGCCACTTCATTGGAGGACAAGACCTCCAGATCTGTTGCCATATTTGAGGCCTTAATATCTACAAGTAGTCCAGAGACGGCCTATTGTTTTAAACTGATCTCGGGCTAACAAAGTCTCATTACAGGAATGCGGGCGAAGCCCAATATTTAAAGTATCATTGTCGGTCAATCGCGCTTCTCGGTGGATACCTTGCATATGGGTCTGCAGTTATCGAGACCCCATTCAGACGTTACCTATCACATCCAAATGTGCTATCCAATTGATAGGAAAACTATAAAGAGCAAGTGAAAGGCCTTATCAAAGAGCCGCATTCTCCATTAAGTGGTTGTCGCGGTTGACTAACCGGACGTGATGCTGCGGTGCAAATTCCAAAACAATGGCCTCCCCGCTAGATAAGCTACCCAAGCCAAATCTTGACAGGATTAAGTAAAAGTAGAACGTCTTGGCGATACTCCGCTTGTAGGTAGACAACAATGGATGCGATACATAACCTGAGCCATACTACACGATTTGATTCCAACCGATAACGCGCATATCACCGTCAGCCCAGTCATGATAAGCCAAGCAGAAAGGTGCGTCGTCAGACTTTGCAACACATCTTTCTCCAAGACATTGGGACCTCCGCCTGTTTTAGTTGGTAGAAAAGTATCCGTCGAGTCTGCCACGTTTTGTCTCATTTCCATATCCCGTCTGTCATCTTCGACTAACCTGATGAGAGACTCGAAAATGCAGTACAGGCAATTAGGACGTTACATTTCTACTATTCCAAAGGCGATTCTATGAATTCCTATTAAACCAAAGCCTTCATCTGAGCTCCAACCATCGTCACGATTAAACACGGGACCCCACGGCAAGACCCCGGGCATATCGCAGTGGCGAGCGAACGGACCAACTATTGTTGCCCCTGAACGCTGGCGATAAGATAGTGGGACCCCGGCGACCGTTGAACAACGACAAAGCACCACTAGACTTTAATCAATTAATAGAATAAGTGACTTTGGCTAGTGAAGATAAGGGTTAACCTCTCCTAAACAAACTAGACAATGATCTGCTGCTGCTATTCGCTAATTATCCGTTCCTCGTCCTCCTCTTGCTCGTCACTGAGAATTTTCCACTGCCCCTCTTTAGACGCGGAGATAACTCCAACTTTATCGATCGGCTAAGGCTCAAGGCCTTGAGCAAACCGATTAACTTAACGCCAATGCTATTAACAAAGCATTATTGGCTTGAGTATGTGGTTGATTAATCAGTCGATCTAGCGCGTTGCCCAAAAAATAGATGATGTCCACAAAATGATGTATATTAAAACCAGGATATGATACTGGTGGTTCATCAAAATTATAGAGATACCCATTTTTTGTACACTACATTTGTGGGATCACGGGCGTGTGCATATATCTGCACATGAAAGACAATGGCACCAACCAGATATGACAATTAGACGATGTTGACCGATCTTGGGATTAGCCACCTGTCTATCTGCTTAGCCATTCGCCCAAACGGCCAGCGATTGGGAACGAAAAAGTAGACCATCTTTGAGATTTTCTTTCCGGGCTGCCTGCCCATTTGGAACTAAGTAACCCCGGCTGGCGACTAAACCCGGCTCTTAAAGTGACCTCTAATTTAAAGTTCAGATGTTCTACGTCTATAAGTAGTATTAGGAGAAAGACTTCAGATAAAGTATACCCTCCGCATTAAGAGGCCAGAGTCGATGGCACTCCATAGTGAGTCACTTGCGACCGTCGTATCCTGCACAAATCGACGCACATAGCCGGCGAAAGATGCGCCAATGTCTTTGGTCAGGTAGCGAGTAGCCGTCTAAATTACTATCTCCTAATAGCGGTTTGGATTGCAATTGCAGTCGAGGAAGTAGACGTGGCGCCAACAACTATGCTTTCGTCGTCTGCCTTGTCGCCTGCCTTGTCGCCTGCCTTGTCGTCTGACTTGTCGTCTGACTTGTCGTCTGCCTTGTCATCACCACCCGTTGTCAAATGGCGCGACCTAAACTTGTAGAGCCATATTTGAACAGCAAATACAAAAATGGGAATTAAATCAACGTTTTCAACCAGGCGGTCCATTAGCGAATCGTAGTCATCTGCGAACGAAACTAACAAGCTACCAGTGGCAGAGAGAAAACTGTAAAGCATGCTTCGCGAATAGACGCAAGAGACAGATTTCAGCCTGTAATTCAGATACAATTGTGGAACTAAGAGGAAATGACTAAATTTCCGAACAATCTTTAGTGTACTCTGGAGAGAGAAGGGCGGACCGAACAGGACCGAGTAGGCAAAGCTAGCAACCAGCATCGGCGCCATAATGACATATACGTACCCAAAAAACTCTGCGTCGTATTTTTGTGTTCTTTTCTCCGTCTCGGACAATTCATGTCTGTAGCCAAAAGTAACCTTGAGTGGAACAAATCCTAGCGATCGCTCAATCCTGACGTCGCGAAGTATGGTGAGAAGAATGGTGAGCTTCCACACTTCACGCAGTACCGTCTCGCACTGCAGATACAGCGCAAATGTGTCCTGTTGTTTGAGAAGCTCAAAAAACAAAACAAAATTTACAGACATGGTGGCCACAACAGATCGCAGCGACACTCCGGTGCAGTCTATCAGATTCTTCCAATGTGAAATACTGTTTTTGTACGCTAGCAAGTCAAACAGATCTTCAAGAAGCAGAACAGTTATAATAGCTGCCAACAGGTAAGGATTGGTATTTAACACCTTTTCTTTAATATCTTCCGGATCGTTGTGTTCTTCTACCGACTTTGCTGTTATGTTTTGTAACATCGAGTCAATGAATTTGTAGCAGTTGTACTTGACCTCACCCATTGCAGAGAACTCAAAATGTAGTGACAAGGAATCGACGGTAGAGTTGATTTCGATCATCTGACGTTTTCCCTGCCAGAACTGGTTATAATGAATCAGGGGATAAGCCGTGTCTACCTCAGCGGATAGCAACGGCGTTATCACGTCTAGCTGATCGTGCGACAGTGTCGACAAATCATACGGCACTGCTGACAATCTAACGATAGAAAAGCTGATAGATGGGTGCCACCATGAAACAGGCGTAGACCTACCGTCCTCCGACTTCAACTCATTTTGCTGATTACCTAGGGTTGTACGGGAAAAGGCTAACTCATTTGGAGCGTAATAGTGCGAGATACCTAAGATTAAAAATGACGTCGTATGCTTAAGATGGCGACGTACGGATATGCTCCTCAAAGGCCAGCCCGCGCGAATCTGCAAACAGCCCTGCGCCAGTACTTTCGACGTACACATGTGCGTAAACAGATCCATTGTTTTGTAGAGACTGACTCTATTAGCGAGGGCAATATTTGTTTGTGGGATGACTTGCCTTAGTCACGGGTAGAGTGATGGACTTGCGCAACCTAAAGGCGTCGTCCTTTCCAAACTTCAGACCAGCAGCTTGAAATGCAGGTTCCGCTTGACAGTCGGTGTAATCCTCGCTATCAGTGAAGTAGAACCTGACACTGTACTCAGAACCTACCGGCCACATCCGGTAGAGGATATCTGGAACACTTGAGTCGGAAGCGTTCACGGTGTGCCAATCATTGAAGGTGCCTTACGACAACTGTTAGAGTAGTTTATGGTCGCAGGGCAATTAAGCTTACCGACAACTGACTGTGCGAATAGAAAGAGCAGTACAAGCTGCCTGCCATCAAGCCATATGCGCGGTAGCATCGACATTCCGAGTAATGGAAACAAGAAATGCTTATTTTAAAGAGCTGTTTTAAAAAAGCTATTTCATGTTATTGCTACTGTGTCGCATCTCTACGTAATCTTAGGAACCGTGGACGGATTAGAATTTAGTGCGGGATTTAACGAAAGCGAATCGTGGATAAATGACTGAACTAGCAACACCTGATATGAGTGATGAAATAACGTGGCAGTAAGGTGAGCGGCGCAGTAAGGTGAGCGGCGCACTATTACGCCAAACCATCTGTTTCTATTTTAACTAGTTAATGCTCTACAACAAACGATTGAAGCTACTTCTAAAAAATCGAAAGTGCTCTTGGCTCTAAAAACTAACAAACAAACTAGGATTCAAGCATTCGAGCCGCCGCAATTACGTGCAATGTTACGCCCTCAACACTCCGTTACAGAACGAAAGGTCGACGCGCTTGACAAGACACCCTCAAATGCGTTGAGATTGAAAAACTAGACAAAGGTGCTCTTCTCAAATAAACTCTTGACTTGGATACGTGTGGATTTCCGCCCAGATTGGTTGACGTGGAAGATATGGCCTATGTTTTGCTGGCAGAGCGTGACGCGGTGCGCGTCGGAAAGCGCCGGGCATTTAACTCTGTGACGGACAATCAACCATTCAGACGCGGTTTGGTTGTGTTTCCGACTAACAAAGAGTCCTCTGTGACGATCTTGAAAAAACCACCGCGCGGTTCACATTACTACAGAATCTACGCCCCAGGTACGATATCGTTGACCCTGGACCTGTGCAACTTTGGCGAGACTAGCTTCGAAATCGGCATCACTACTTCACATACGGTCGCAACATGCTCCACACTCGTGCTACCTACTACAGCCACTTGACATCAGATGTTTTGTTCTGCAGAAGCGGCGTACGGTCGTCAAGTCGAAGTGCTGATGACGTCTCCTGTTAGTCACGTGACAAGATGGAAATTTTATTGCCTTTAAGGCCATTTTTACAGAAGAAAATGTCAAAGCTGGATTTTGGGGAGCTGGCTTAGTACCGCTTGGTCCAGAGACGGTTCTTTCAGAGCCGCATGTGAAGTTGTGGACGTCAAACAGCTCCAGCTCGAGACAAGCGCCAACTCTTGGATCTCTCAGACACCACACAGCCCGACAGAGGCAGTTTCACAGTCCGAATTTACTAAAAAATTGTTTTGCCAGGCATACGGGCAGTTCTCCGAAGCCAATCACGAAAAGCGTTGACCAGATTGCTAAGTGTGCGCAAGTAATTATACACTGGTACGCCAAATAGGTGCTCGAGGATTGAACACTTCAACAAATACGGCACTAGCCAGACGCCAGAAGAGGCCAAAAGACACTTGTAAAACGTGGAAAATTTCGTTCAGTTTGACAGGCGCATGGTCTTTTAGACGAGAGGGAAGTGCAGGAGCAAATACAGCAGGAAACGTGGGCGAGGAATGGTCGGCACAGAAGGGCTGAGCCGGATGGACGACAATGTAGTACTTGCGGACAGAGATGATACACGCAGTTGTCAGAGTGAAATTTAGAGAGGATATGATAAACGCAGTCGTCAGAGTGAAATTTAAATGCCTGACGTATGCAGTTCTGGGTGGTTTAGACTGATTTCACTTGATGTGATTACATATATTGATTCTTGCTATGGAGGAAGTATGGAGTGCGCCGCCGCCTACCTTACAACCCACATTGTATCGTCCGAGGGACGGGCGGACGGCTCTTCCAAAATATGTCGCTAATCCTCCGCAATGACCGATGAAGTCCACCCAAAAACTCCGATCTCGTATCTCGTTCAGGTTTTCAGCGTACGAAACCCTTGGGTGGTCAAGATATACAGCGAACTGGCGACCGACCCCCCATGAGTCCTCGCAACGCCAGGTTAGAGGAGATAGGGGTGACTGAAGCGAGATATGTAGTGCTAGTTCCACATCAATGCTGTATTACTATGCGATTCTATTAGATATGAGATGCAACATGCGGCCAACATTGTAGCCTCCGTGGTTGGAGACTGGCTGAAGCCGTCCTCGGCTGAAGTGTTTCTGCGGGAAGTCTTCCTCGGTCGAAGTCTTCCTCAGGTGAGTCACTTCCAATGAGACTCGTCTCCGGCTTGGAATCGCCATTGCCGATGCCAGATGCCGGAAACGAACTAGGCTATTGATATTCGGATCGACCGTTTGACAGGCAGGCTCGCCGTCACGCGCCAAACTTTGCTGGACAGAAAGCGGGGCGCAATCGAGCCGGAGAAATTCTGAGCAACAAGCTTAGGTTAGTCGGTCGATCATTACGCCCCAGTACCGACTTTTCCCGGAAATAAACATTTGCGGGGTCGACGATTCCCGGGGAAGCCTATAGTGGGGGCAATCGAGAC